>VZTO01022582.1:998-17997 GCA_013400615.1 Syrrhaptes paradoxus
GCTTTTGCTTTTTCTTAAGAAAACAAGGTAGTACTAAAAAGTTTCATGAATCATTTGTAGACTAAAAAGTGTTCCCTCCTTTGGAGCTATTTAAGGTCACAAAGCAGTAGGTTCAGGCATTTACATAGAAACCAAACGTTTTCATGTAGGAACTGCAACACCTGTAGGGTTTTAAAAATTCTGAATGAATGGCATAAACCACATCTAGAACATTTACTTGCATTTGATGTAATTTCAGCATCTAATTTTTGGAAGGTTTCTAAGCAATCACGACACTTGCAAGGGACTGCTTCACCAGATCATCAATATTTACCACCAATTTCTTCCGAGGCTTGCAAAGTGCCTGTTAGGAGCTGTGACTGCAGCACAACAGTGCATCACTGTAAGATTTAAGCACTGAAAGATTTAAGTCACATTTTCATTCACAATGTTGTACAAATCACTCATATTGTTGCACCTCTAGACGCAGCTGGCAAGAACATTCACAGGGAAAGCTTTCTTAAATTTCCCTAAGAGGCTGAGGGTCTATTATGCATTACCTTCTTTTATTTAATAACTTTTCAACTGAGCTACAAGAGAACATTGGGTGAAAAACACATTATTAAGTTTTAAAACACAGTTACAAACACTCTCTAAAGAGCAAGTGTACTGCATTGCATGGGGTAGCGTGAGGGGGCTTTTAATGGGTGAATATAAAAGGAAGTAATCGCTGTACCAAAATTAAACTTTGGGGCACGCACCATTTATACGTTTACTTCTTGTTAATGACTACAGCAAATGGAAGGAAACTAGTCGTGTGAACAGGTCCATTGTTTGAACCCCTTCCTAATACCTCCTCAAGCCAGCTAGATATAAACAAAGTTGGTGAACAGCAGAACGTACAAATTACATTTCATTTGTGAAGATGGGAGAAGCAGACCATCTTTCATCTACCATCACAAATGCTAAGGAACTCAACTACCTTTTGGTTCCAAGATTTTCTTGGCCTACTATATTAAACTGACAAGTTCAGCAGAGAAATGTGGCCAACAAGGAATCTTCTGGCTAAAAGGGCCTGAGTAATGCTCACAGCAGAACAGATCAATATGAAATCACAGACAGTATATTTTAATGAGATGCACTTTTTATGCAGTATGTTCTGCCATTGATTACAAACTCATTTTCCCATTTGCAAAATCTAAATTCAAAGTACCACTAACCAAGCAACCCATCACCGCAAGCAGCACAGCAATGAATGATGCTTTCCACAAGCATAAGAATAACACGGGTAACAACTACATGATCCACATCCTTTCCTACCACCAATACCATGCTCCTATTGCAAATGTACAAGCACTATTATTTTCCTGCTTAATTTACTTGTTTGCAAATTAAGAACGCTTCCTGTAACATCATACCCAATCTGAAACAAGGAACTTCACTCCTCACGATTAGAAGCTGCTCTGAGACTCAATTTCGTAACATAAACAAACCACCACTTGTAACCAGCTACACAACTGCTAGTTCATTAGAGCTGCTGCAGACTCACAGTCAAAACTGTTCCTCAGTCAGCTCTTGTGCCTAACTTTATTGCCCCTTCAAACTTAGAAACACTCAAATATTTTGACTCCATCCACATTAACACATTACAGGTTCATACAGAAAGCTCAGAAACTCAATTACAGTATATTCAGTTACCAATATTTTCTTTTAAAACTATAACCTCACACATGGATTTCACCTGGTTTTATTAAAGTCCTTCCTTCCTTACCGATTTCCTGACAGGAACTGTGCAGGACTGTGTTTGACTTGTATCATCATTTTACACTGCAGCCTAGCACAGGGTCCCATGCAATGGCACTCATTGGAGCCTTTTCTTGAGGACAAATCTAGAAAAAACATTGGCTCCATAGTTTTTTCCATGTGTATCAAGGATAAAATAAATCCTAAAGTTACACAGTTGTTAAAGAATTTAGACAATAGACTTGAAGGGCCTACATATTCCCTACCATTGCCATAGCTTTTCAACAAGAAAAAAATTCTTTTAATTATCCTGTGCAACATCTTACTCAAAGAATATCATTAATGGTTTATCTCATCTTTTTTCCCCTCCTCCCCCTAAGGGTCAGTAAAGACAAAAGGAGATTTTTATGAACGATACCAACAAGGAACCTGCGGTATTCTCATCAGAACTGGGCCTGCGTATCCAAACATCATCCAGTTGACCAAAACCTATGATGGGTGCTTTTATACTAGCACTAGATTTCTTTGCTTCAAACATGCCTTGTAAGGCAATATATTCTAACTAATAATACATGTAAACAAGAACAGAAAAGAATTGTCTGGTATCTTCAAAATTTTTATTAACCATGACCACTCTCCAAACAAAAAATGTATTGACAACTTCAGACATGGCTTTCTCACACAATACTTGTTCTTTTCATTTCCACATCTGTACATCATCTAACACAGCTTTAAAAAAACCCTGAAGCATATAACTCTGTCAGCTGAGAAGTATTTAACGAGCACTCTCTTAAAAGAAACATAACAAAAATCTCTGAGGCCAAGCACGAGCAGCAAGTAATGCATTGCACGTAGAACTGCTACCATGAAAGCCATATACTCCAGACTGCAAAAGAGATGCTTCTGTTTTTTCTTGAAGTCTTCTCAAAAATCACTGTTAAAAAAAACCAAAAACAACCAAGTGATAATGAACTATATCACAAAAGAGGTCCAGGCAGAAAGACCTCACTACTAGAGCTGCACTGCATTTCAAAAGCACCCTCACTTCCAACTGATGCCAAGACGACCTCAGGAAAAGTGTAACCAAAGACCAGGAAGTTTTGAATTTGTTCTGCATCATGGCAAAACTTGAATTTAACTGTGATACAGGGGAGGGGAAAGGAGGGAGAAAACTCAAAAAATTCCCAAGCCTAAAAAGGTTAGTATCTATTTCTCAAGGCATCCACTTAGAACACAAAACTCCAATGCTCACATAGCCCTGGTCTCCGCCACTACTCTAATTACTGAGCAATTAGCTTTTGTAGAAGTTCTCAATACCTACAAATTCCATCTTAGAACCAAATTCTCTCTCCTTTAAGTGTTTTGTCAGAAGGGTGCATTTTCTCACACTTCCATTTCAGCTAATTGGCACTTTCCAACAGAAGCATTATGCTGAAAAATGCCATCATCAACAGTCAGCACATCTGAAAGCCAGCCCTGAAACTGCCTCATGTTTTTAAGGTGATTTAAGACCTACTCTAACCACAGCAGATAACTACAAGTTAGCATCCATTTCTTAATTAAAATGACATACAACAGCATCACTAAAACTCATTTCAACAGGAAAACTAAAGCTTATGCCTCCATTGGTAGGTTGGTAGAAATGAACAGGCAAGTGGGTGATTAGGAATGAACCTCAGTACTACACCTGGAGAAAAAGGGAAAATAAAGGACAACTTGCACTTTTCAGAAACCCTTAAGTATGTTAAAAAATTAACAAGCTGGACAAAGCCTTCCAAAAATTTAGATGCTCATATGCAACAGCTTCATTAAAGATCCTAAATATTGCCACTAACAATGTAACCTGGCAACAGAAAGCGTAACCTGAAAGCAGGGACTGCACAGACTATCGTAAAGCTTTAGCAGAGCGTGAGAAAAATAAAGATGTATACGTGTGTGGATACACTCCCACTCCAACTGAACTGCATTAAGACTGTGACAAGCTTACGAAAGCTACAGGATTTGGAGGGAACACTAACAATAGTAATTCAGCAAGCTTTTTTTTTTCCCCATTCTACAGAATGAATGAGTGGCAAAGTATTCTAAATTTGTCAGTTTGTGACATCCACTGACCCAGAATTCAGAGACACTACCTCATAGCTGGTGGATCAGTAGCAGCGGTTCTGACAAAGATCCTCTGTCAAGGATGACAGTCCTGGCAGGCTCAACCTTGGTGGTAGGTCAGTAGGGATACAGACTTGGCAGGCGGGGTTCTGCACCTTGCCAACCCACACTGGTCAAGCATGCTGAAGTGCCAGCCAAAAACTTTTCTACGTGGTCACAGAACACGGCTAAAAAGGTTTCCAGAAAACAGCGCAGGAATCTGCACCGCGACTAATGATAACTGCAAAAGCCTTAAATTACTGCTCAGCTTGCTTTTAATGAGTTATCAACTGTAGCCATGAAATATCTACAGTGTTCTCAGCTCAAACGAGAACAAATCTTTCATTCTGAGCATGAGGTGCTCTCCTTACCTGTTGCTACAAAAAAAATAAACTAAAGTTCTTCAAAGAAGAAACGTTAACACGTTAATTTCAGCAAATCTGTCATAGACATTAGGAGAAACTTGCATCTTAATCAGCATGAAAAATTTAACTGGCAGGGAAGAAGAAATAGGGACTTGCACAGAACTGCCGTATTTCTGCAGGTATAGAATTCAGCCAAGAGCAACAAAAGAGCTTTTAGAGCTCTCTTTAGAGAACTACAAAGAAAATATAGAGAACGCTTTTCTGAAATTAAAATTTCTGGAATATTAAAGATCACAACAGAATTTGTAAAGACCATTCAAATCAAACCAAAAACATACATTACACTTAACAGAGCAAGAGCACTCCATCTTGAGAAACAGAATTTCTTCCAGTTCAGATAATATTCTATCATCATGAAAACTCTGCACAGATCACCCACTCAAAGTGCAAGATGAAAAATGTGACTTCACAACAAGAACCAAGTGGTGCAGCGTCCACAGTTCTAGTTCCTTAAGGTTCCACCAGAGGTTAAAACTCCAAAACCCAAACAAAAAACAGCCACCACAGCTGTGTGCAGCATCAAAGCAGTACGCCCTTTTGTTGTGATCTTTTGTCATCAAAAGAAAGAAATATAGAGGAAGCCTTTCTTCCTCCTTTCCCATTTCTCATCCCCATCTATCTATCCATCTTGGAAAGATCACTAGGAAAGTTTTCTTTTAAAAAAAGGAAAACTCCTCCCTCAAGTGTATTTTCTCCACATTTGAAAGGAAAAGAAAGGTTTGACAAAGGCAGGTACCATAATAAGCACAGGGTTTGTCAGTGTTTGGTTTTGTTTTGCAGACATAAGTGCCAAGCACTTAGCAGCAATTTCAAGGCCAAGTGAACAAAACTTTAATCTCAGAGGTAAGAGTAAACCACTATCAAACGGCAGGGATTAAGACATTAAATTCAACAGCACCCTACACAGACAGGGCACTCTCAAAAGTTACAACACACTAATTATGAAACATCTTCAATTAAGTTATTTGCTGCTTCTATTAACTTCCACTACTACCAGCTGCCAACTTCATAAAGCATGACAAGTTTTGATGAGCACGGGCACATGACCGCAATAGTGTGTTTGCACTTTTTTTCCTCCCTTTTCTCTTCCACCAAATTCTGTGATTCCTCAGAATATCAGAAGGATATTCTTTGCAGAACTTGTGTAACAGAGATATGCAACGAACAATGCTCATTTCAGCTTTCAGTATTTTAAAGCCACCCATGGAAGGGAAATTACCTGAAATTAACAAAAGGATGAAAACCAGCAAGAGATTTCATCTAAAACCATCACATACTGTCTAATTTCCCACAACAAGACAAAACTTATAGGCTGATGAAAATGTTGACAGCTATTCCTTAGAGGTTTTTTTTAAAGCAAGTCATTCACTGAGTAAACTATCCAAATCCCTACAGATTCCACCAAAAGATTCAACAACTATTATTCCTTCCCTACCTCATTTCATTGAGAAATACCTCCCTTTAACAAGCTTAAAGTCACATCACAAACTAGACAAGTGGAAGAGAGCACAGATCACTTGATTCCCAGTCTTGTGCTTTTAAACCGCAAGACCATATTTCCTCTATTAACTTTACAACCCGCAGAAAACAAAAAAATTGCCATTCGCCACGGCTTCAGCGGTCCGTGTGCTGTCAGGCAGCTGTCAGGAGGGGATGCACGCACGAAGGGCCAAGGTGGACGAGTGCCTGTGTGTGTGTCTGTGCCCTCACATCGCCTCCGCGGGAAAACGCCTCTTTACCGACGGATTTCAAACATGTGGGGTTGCTCCTCTGCCCTTTCCTCAGGCCTTACTCCACTTCACAGCGGAGTTCCTCGTCTTAGGAAAAAAAAAAAGAAACAAAAACCACCGAGCCTCTTACTAGCGTTGCTCCTACAGTTACGTGCACAGACTTATTTTGATCAGCCCCAAGCGTGTTTTCGCAGCCCAGCAGCGCGATCCTGCGCTCCCCCGTCCCTCCCGGGGCCGTTCCTTCCTCCTCCACACGCCGCTCACCCTCCCACCGCCCCCCCGACAGCCCCGGGACGACCCAAAGCCTGTCACGGCCGGGCCCGCGCGGCCGGAGGAGGCCTCGGCCCCTCAGAACTTTTCGAACGGGCCCGTTCTCCCCCCTCTCCGGGTGCCCGAACCGCAGCGCCCCGACACCGCTCGCCGCCGCTTTCCCCCCCCCTCCCGGCTCCCTCCCTCCACCGCCTCACCCCTCCAAGGCCGCCCCGACCCACCCGGCACGGAGCGAGGCGGCCTCCCCGCGGCGGTGGCGGCACGGGGCGGGTGTCCTGGGAGGCTGGAGGCGCCGGTTGGGGCCTCGGCCACCCGCTCGCAACAAAACTTTATTGGGAGCCCGCGGAGGGGGACAGCGGCGCGGCGGCGCCGGCGGGGCCAGCGCCGGGACCCGGATGTGCGCGAGGGGCGGGGGGAGCGCGCGGGCGGGGTCCTGCGGGCTGGGCTCCTGCGCATGCGCGTTGCCTGTAGGGGAAGCGGCCGAGGCGGGAAGCGGCGGGCAGGGCTGAGGGGACGGAAGGTTCCTTGGGGAATCAAAGCTCTACCCGCAAAAGAGAGTGAAAGAAACAGAAAATCGAGATGTTTAGAGTTCGTTGTCGGAAATGGAATTTACCCCAAGATGGAGGAATAAAAAAATTTCCTCAAACTGAGCGTGGTCCCACAGTGACCCCCTCATGGGGAACGCCTCTGGGCCCCAAATGGCGGCCGGTGGGTGAAGGCCAAGCTGTGGTGCCGGTGTGCTGCTGGGGCTGAGATCCAGCACCTTCCCCTGCCCGGTGCCCTGTGCTGCCTTCCCCATGGCTGACACTGGCCCACCGGCCTTGGCCATCGCGCTTGGGGGTTGGCGTGAGGCATCGGTTGGGACAAACTCCCACTTTTCTCACAATTATCCCCATCGCATGGCATGGAAACGGCCACTATTTCCTCAATGCTATTTTGTGAACAGCACAGAAGAAAGTTTCAGAGAAATTCCAACCAAAACCACCTCCAACGTGCCACAACACTACCTGACCTTGATTAAGCATACTACAGGCATAATTACTTGTTTCTTGTCAGTTTTAGCTAAGTAAATTGATTGATACAAAGGTAAATTAAAGAAGAATTGGGTTCTATGCCATGACTTGATGTCAGAATGTTTTCCTTTTTAAATTGCTGTCAGTATACAACTGACTTTTGACACTCCAGACACCTAAACTTCGGCTAGATCTAAAGAATGTGCTTACTTCCATTGAAATGGAGAATAAAAATCAAGTTATCCATTCAAAGGCCTCTCATTGTAGGGAAGGACTGGCGAAGTCTCATATCCCTTAAAAAAAGACAAGATACCGTAGAGCGACAACGCTTGGAAGGCTGAGCCGCCTTCAGCTCCGCTCCTCTTCGCTCGGTTCCCGAGCAGGTGGAACTGCTCCCCACAAAGTGCCGCTGAGACCTGAACTCTGATGGCATCGAGACATTTATCTTTATACGAGCAATGGGAACATCCACAATTGGGGGAAAGTATTTCACACTTCAGCCCGCAAAGTGATTTTAAGAGGAAACTTTTCCTACAGGAAGATTACTTCATACGCCAACGGCTGCCTTCCTCAGAGGAGGATTTTCGCAGCCTGTTTCAGGCACGCTGCTGAACTTCACTGAATCCTAGTCTGGTCCTCTACGGAAATTCCCACAGAAGAGTTTCTTCCTCTGGCAAAAATATGTAGGAACGGATACATGGGGCAAAACTATAATTTGTACATACATTTGTATCTTTGTTATGGGATCTTGCAGCAGTTAAAAATCTGGCATACCAGTTGCACCCGGCTGAATCTTGCTATCAAATAAATTCCTTTTGGAAAAAAATGTTAGAAATGAGCAAATGTAATGAAAAGTGATTTTATAGAGATTGATATATGTATATATTCAAAACATATATAATTAAGCTAAAAAAACCCCCACATTTGGCTAAATTAAGGGTAAAACATATAACAAAAAAAAAAAAAAAGAAAAAGCAATGTAAAGTTTGTAGAAATGGGAAAATACCCAGTGAGCCAAATTGAAGTTTCAATTTCAAATATATCTGAGCTTTGAAGAAATTTTCTTCGGGTTCAAAACTAGGTGGCTCTTGGTTATTTTTGGTGTAAACAGAAGGTTTTAGCGCCAGTGTACTCTGATCAGATTTATACAGAGGTCAGTTAATAGCCCAACAGGATGTCTCTACTGAAGTTCATGACAGCAGTGAAGGAGCAAGGCTTTGGTGTAATTTAGTCACAGAATAGAGCTAACCTTTGGGGACTCCTATGTATCTCTGCACCACCAATTGTTCTGCTTTGGCCAAGCAGTCCAAAAAATGAGACAAAAAAACTGTTGGTCTTTTTCCAAATCTTTTGTGTAACTTAATTAATAAACCAACTAACAAACAACAAATTGGCAGCAGGGATTTTAGGTGTTGTTCATGTGCCAGCCATCGTGTCTCTACAAAACAAAATGTTCTCTTATTGAGAAGTTACAAAACAGTTGTATACTGTCAGATGAAGCTACAACACAAAGCTCTGATGAGCTTCCTCCTGCAGAGCTTTTAGAATTCCAGTGCTGAGGAAAGCTGAAAGTGTATGTGCAAGTGTACGAGAGAGGACAAGGAAAAGTGTAAGTTTTCCGAAACTAAGTTTTTCAGAACTTTATCAATTTAGAACTACACGCAAGTTAGACATGTCTGCTTGCCGCACACTACTTAGAAAGCAGTGATTCTTAAGCACAATATAATGCTGGTTTGGAGCATGGTAATAACAATACCATACTTTGTGTATGTTGAGTGATGTTGAATGGGCAAAACCCAAATGTCTAAAGTCAAGTTATCTCTTTCTAGTCAATGAGACAGAGTCAAGGACAGAGTAAATGGCATTGGCTATCTAATGGTTCAAGTCTGCATACCCTTAAGGTCACAATAAAATTCACACCACATTCACCACTACTTCCTACATGGTTTCCAACACTTACATCTCTAGTGCCATGCTCCAGTGGGTCCACTCTAAAAACATATCAAGTTCAGTAAAAAGCTTGCAACAAGGAGAGTCAAGCCATCCTGAACAGTTTTCAGAAATCATGTGATTTCACAAATTCATGAATTTCACAAGTCATGGAACCATCAATCCTCTTTTAGCATTTGCAGACCTAGATTTTCCAACACACAGACATGCAGCTGTGATAATCCAAGGAGAAATGACTAGCTAACCTTCTGCTTACCTGAATGTTTTAATTATTAATGGTGTGCTCAGATTCTGCAGAGACAACTGCACGTGTTTATACTTTTGGTCCTGCCTTGTAAAGTCAACTAAAGCACAAGTACCTGTCTCGCATTCCTTTGCGCACAGTCCAATGGCAGTGAAGGCACAAACCTGCTTTCTCATAAAACTGCATTACTGTAAATGTTTATGTTGGAGCTAGCTATAACCATACAATCGGATCAAAGTACAAAACAATCAACAGAAAAACTACCACCAGTTTGTGTCAGGCTTTGCATGGTTGAGAAGCAACCATGAAGCTCAACAAGTATCTTAAATTACATTATTTTGATATTTCTCTCCAGATTTTGAATACGATCCCTACATTTCTTTATGAGATTTTTTGTTTGGTTAGAAATGAATAGTTTGAAAATCAAATAGATTGTTTGAATTATAAGGAAACAGTCTTGAAAAAAGTTGCTTTATTATGAAACTTTGGCCTTCCTGTGACAGCATTGTTCAACTTAATTCCCTATCAACTTTCTAAATTGCTGGAGGGGAGGGGGAAATTTAAAGAAAAAAAAAAAATGTTACCATGCTTCTACCCATACTAAACACTTGCAAAGCCACTTTCTAATTACGTTAAAAAATTCCTGTAGTGTGAAAGATGACTTGGATATTTAAACCAAATCTAGCTTAAAAACAGAAGTGGGGGAAATGAATAGGATAGCTCACACCAGTTCTACTCTCACAGCTGTCAGCCGAGAAGAAATGGAGGAAGGGGGAAATACTGAGAAAGGAATTTATTTTTTTTTTGGGAGTGAAGAGAGGAACATGCCATCCCTATTTGAAAAGTTTCAGGGTGGGAAAGGCCAAGGAGGGGCTAACATACTATACATACCTTTACGTATATTTTTGAGGCAGAAAAATAGTGTTATGTGTGAGCAGAGTTCAGTGAGTGGAAAGGGAGGTGGCATTTGGTTCTCTTAAATAACCCTCCAATTTACAGCATGCTGAGAAGAAGCCCAACAGATGGTAGGTGGCCGCGTCACAACAAGAAGGCAATGGCATCAAGTATGTAAGAAAATGCAAAAAAAAACCCACAAAAAAATCTACTGTCTGGAGGAAATATATTAAAAATGTTTATATTCAGATAAACAGATCACACCAGACCCTTGGTGGTGTGGGCTCCAGCCCTGGAATTCTAGGAAAATAAATTATGTACCCTGTTATTGTCACAGCTACACTTCTGGGTACTGTGGGTAACTCAACTCACACATCAGTGCAGAGAAAGGGGCCAACGAATTAGTGTTGTTTCCTGAAGCTATAGATATAAGACGTTAAGATGAAATTGTAGATCAGGGGAGGGGAAGGCAAGCCAGAAGTATGCTTCCCAGCAAGTTTAAAGCTGCAAACTTTTCTTCCTAGACTGGAAGAATAAATGAGATGAGACACGTAACTGAATACTGGTACATCTATGGAGATGTTAGAAAGAAAGGCATTATGTAAAGGTTTTGTAAGTTCGGCCCAACAGTGTCTTTTCACACTGTCCAAAATAAAAATGTGAATATATCGTTTGACAGATCTGAGAGTAAACTAAGGGTACAAAACTGAACATGCAATTCAAGAAATAAATGTCCAAAAAATGTACAAATTTCCCTAAGAAGGGAAGAAGGACACTGCAGGAAGCCAGACGTATAAGAAGTAATGAATAAGAGAAGGCTTTGCCTGAGGACCATCGCAAAGTCCACAGCTGAGTGTGAACCCTCTGCCATTGGCACCTGTGGACAGAGTCTGGTCAGGACAAAGTACTGCTAAATTCGATCTGCTGCTTGGAACGGGGGGTGGAAACCTTCCTGGAGGAATGGAAAAAATGTCCCAGCTGATTAACACAAAGTAACACACTGCTCTCACAGGGGAAATGATAAAGAAAAGAATTTTAAATGGCGTGGTTCCTTTGAATATTCCTCCGGTGTTGCTGTTGCTCTAGACCATCCCCCAGCTTGCCCTCAAGTGTAGTACTCTCATTTTTCTAAATTAGTGATTTTGAACTGTTTCCAGAACATGACCTCACATTGTAAGAACACTTTCTGGAGTCTGACACTGACTACTAAGCTCAGAAGGACGATAGCCCTTTCCTCCTAAAAGCGGTTTGCAACAACAGAGCCAATACCTGGGGACAACAGAGAAGCCGAACCAGAGAAGTGGGATAGAAAAAGTAGTATGGAAAGAGAACTAATCTAACATCATAGTTAACTTCCTTTTCTTTTATGAAAACTGCTTGAAATTATCCATGAACAAAATTATGACCTATTTTCTGTTAGATCCCACTTGTTTTATGTCCCACACCGTCAGCCAGACATGGAGGCTCCTGGGTGTATTCTTCAGCGTTATCGCCTGCATGGACCCAATTTTTGGGTGGGATGCCTTCTCCCTTTGGGACAGTGAGGAGATCTAACATCAGCTTCACACTCAACATGATCATCTGCTGACACAGTCATGAGCTGGAATTCCATTTCTTGTAGCAATACTTGCGACCAACATCCACAATAACTGTGCACTGAAAACTTGTATTTGTGGCTCCATGGCCAAAACCACAGGAAAACTATTTTTAGCGCAACGGAGCTCTAAATAGTGGAAGCACTGAAAATTTAGCTCACATTATGGGCCAAATTCTTCTTCTGGTTACACCCACTCTATGGAGAAGCTTGAATATAATAAACAGAAACACTGAAGCAGAAATTAAAAAAATTAAAAAAAAAAAAAGAAAATAAAACCTTTGCTGATGAGTAAAATCAGTATTTTAAACATTAAATGAAGAAAGCTACACATCCTCCAGCATTTCCTCTGGACATAAATAAAAGGAAAGGACAAAGGAACAGTTTGGAATAGAAGCGATCTATTACAATAATTGTACCTACTAGGAAAAAGGTAATTCCTCCCGCTGTATACATCTGAACAATACCTATAGCTAAAATCTCTCCACTCATTACGCAGCTACTCTTGGCTTAGACCAGCGAGAAGGACACGGAGGTTATCTGTATCTCCAGAGAAGACGCAGCAGATGAGTGTAGCCTATGAGTAACAAATCAGGCTTTAATAGCTAGACCTTCACTTAATTACTCCCAAGCCAACTTTCTAACAGCACTTTTATCACCTCAGGATTTCACAACATAAACCAATTAGTGATGGCAAGGCAGACTACTCCAGCTTTCTCATGGAGGAACCGACAGGACCTGACTTTCTCCTTCTGGGTGTGTTTCTGCCAAAGTCTCCAAGTGACAGGACGCTGGGGCTTTACAACTTGTATTTAAATTTCGTGGCACACTTAGGGACACAACTTTTTTTTCCACCCTCATGACCAAATAGTTGGGTTTAATAATTTCCTCTCCAGTATCAAGATCTGCATATACAAGCATAATAATGTCCATTGTAAAATTGAAGTGCTGTTGGGCACAGTGTAGTGCAGGTTTTGGACAGGATGTTGCAAGCTATTTGCCTCTCTTTGCTAAATTTCCACAGAAATTTTATTTTCCATTCTTTGCTTTTTGTTAGGAGAACAGGGAACTGGATCTTTTTCTAAAATAAAAATTAAAACTTTGTGGAGAAGCCAGTAAGATGAGAAAACCACAAAATAGTTTTTTTTCCTCATAATAATAATAATGAAAAAATTTAATTTATCATTCAGTGTTTTATTGCTGATGAGTTTTCTTCCACTCTTTAAGCAGTGCCCTATGACATATGTTTTAAAAGGAAATACAGAAAGGAAAATCAAAATACAAACAACATATTTTCAATTCTGGTTACATTTTTGCAAATCTGAAATAAATTAGGATTATTGTTACTGTCTAAACACCTTCACATGTCACACAGTGAAGGGAAAAAAAAAAAAAAGTCCCTAAATGCTCCAGCTGCTGAGCTGGGCCCCATGGAAGGCACTGTCACTAAAATAGTTCCCAACCCTAATTACAATTCACCACATCTTGGGAATGACATTTAGGATTCTCGAGGCGCTTTTAGATAATTTTTAGACTCCGTGGAGAAGTTCAGCTGTCACGAAGTCGGTTTTATTTTGTAACAGATTTTATCCTTTGGAATGTTATGTTTGGATTGAGACGAAGATACGGAAAAAAACATGCAATACAGTTTGTTTACCCAACTGAAATATTAAAAAAAAAGCTGAAACTTTTTGTCCTTTAATGTTCATATTCCAGCCTGTACTTGCCTATAGCTATTTACATTTGGAAGGGGGGGGGGTAGGAGAAAACTCTCCCTTACTGCATTCTGACTCCATTAGTGTTGTCAGAGACAATTCCTGCTCTCTATCCAGTAATTAAATAAATATTTGACATTGCAGGATTTAATTGGAATCCCAAAAGTTAACAATAGCCTCTGCTATCGGTGTCGCTATCTCAGGGGTTCTGTTTTCACAGGCGTATATTTAGATCTTGGCCACATTGCCCACTCGCATTACGAATCGTACAATTTCCCCCTCCTCCCCCCCTTAAAAAGAAAGAAAACAAACAAGAAGCTCAGTAAAATCTGGAAACTTTTATAACGTGACGCCATCTCCGCGAATCTCCTTCCCTCTGCTGCAAAACGTACTTCAAAGCTTCACAAATTAAGTGGCAGGCACGCTCTCTTAAAAAAAAAAAAAAAAAAAAAAAAAAAAAAAAAAAAACCCAAACCAACCAATAACAAATGAACACAGCTTTACCTTCCAGAAAATTACTGCAGCTCCATTTTCTGACCCTTTCTTTTTTCCCTAGTTCCCTTCCAAGCGATTCCCATTTCTTGCTCGCATGCTGGCGGCAGGGCGGCTGGGGAGGAGCCCGGCGCGGAGGGTCCCCAGCCCGCGGGGACCGGATCGGGTAACACACCCAGCAGCACACCCCGAGCTGCCTGCAGAGAATTCAAATTCCCACTTTAGAAACTTTCGGCAATACTTGTGTGTCAAGTCTATTTTTGCTTCCTTCCTTCATCCTGTAATAATGCTCTGCGCCCCCATGTAACGCAGCCATCTTTTGTGCCGTGGCTTTTCCTACGATCTCTAGATCAAAAGCGCTTTGCTGGTGTAAATCCTGGCTTTGCCAAAGCTGGCTGATCCCTTTCGGTGAATAATTTATCTAGTTTGTGAAATGGGAACAACTGCAATCACAGTGTATCGACCCTTTGCATGAAGTCTCTCTGCAGGAAAAGAATACTCACAGTCTGAATGCATTTAATGGATAGAAATGTGTATATACATACACAATGCATATAAATAGATTTATATACATGTATAAATATATATATACACACATTTAAGGCATTCAGACGGTATGTCTGTGCACACATACACCTCAAAATGGGCCAGTTTAATTAGGATAATAGCACTTTTCATGTAAAAAATACAATTATAAAATACGAATAATGCTCATACAAGGCCTTCTGTATTTGCATTTTACCACTCTGTACATACAGAGATGGCAAAAATCGAGTCACATTTATAAATGAGAGTGTAAGCCTGCAAAAGATGGATCCTTCTCTGTGCATCTACTGAGCTAAACACCATAAAAGCTTATTAATCTCGTTGACAACAGCTAATGGAGGTTTCAAAGTCCAGTTAATAGGCATGGTCTGAGAGCTGCACACCCTCAAAGAACCACTTAAAACAGAAAATAAAATTCAGGAGATTAGATGCTTGAAGGAGTCAAAGCATTTATTACTAAAATAATGAGATTATTATGATTATCTCTAAGCACGAGCCACTGGTCTTCATGAAGCTGCGTAGGGTTGGGTCTAAATGATCAGCTCAACCCTCTCAAACCCCAGTTTATGGGAAACGACGTGTCTGCTTCACACTGGAAGCTTGAGTTCCCTTGTCAGAGCTCCAATTATCTGGCAAGAGTTGAGCCAAGAGTAGAAAGGAAGGTTCAGACACCCTGCATAAAGCGTGCAGCCGGGAAGGATGAGCCTGGCTTGTCAAAGGAAAGCCAGGCTTTGCAGATCACTGCTGGATTTCTTTGAAGGATTCAGTCAGCTGTGAGAAAGATGATGTTCTTGATGGGTTCCGCCTGGATTTCTAAGAGACTCTCAACAATGTCTCCCACCTTTCTGAGGGAAGACAGTCTGCCAGGGGAAGGGAGGCAATAGGCTCCTAAGAAGGGATAATGGCTCCAAAGAAAGGCAGCAAGGAGTGGCAGTGCCTGGTTACTTGTCACAGCAAAGCCAAGTGGAATTTCACAGGCAAGTGTCTGCACATTGGTGCTGCTCAACATATTGCTGAGCGAGCTGGAGAAGGCAGTGAGACCATCTGTGGATAACAAAGTTGTCTAGGAACGTGAAGATGAGGACTTGGTGTGAAGAACGAGTTTGCCATACTGAGTGGGAAATCAAAGGCAGATGAAATTGGGTGTAAACGTAAATGTAAAGTTGCACACACAGGAGTGAAGTCACATCCAAGATGACATGCTTGAACATATCATCACTCGGGAACAATATTTTATAATAGTTTAAGGTGGGCGTTGAATACATTTTTGGTCACCAAGGACTGTGCTGAATGTCAAGAATTGCTACGAAAGAAATGGCAAGCAAAGCAAAGATGGCTCTGACGCTGTGAATTCCTCATGCACCTGTGGATCCATGCAGAGGGCTGGTTCTCCATCTCCAAAAGCAATGCTACGTCTGGCAGGAGTACAGACAAGGCTAAAAAGGGTGACCTGAACGGGTCCCACTTCACACAAAGTGTGATATGGGGTTCAAATCTCTGCCACAGAACATTGTGGGTACTAAAAGTTTACATGAGTTCAAAACCCAAAACCAGTGACAGAGCAAATTCACAGAAGAAAAACCCGTTAAAGTTCACTAAATATAAAGACACCGACCTCTGGCTCTGGGAGTCCCAAGGCTGCAAATTGCCTGGCGATTGTTCTGTGCCGTCACCATGTGCCCTCTGCCCACGTTCTTCCTCCGGGCATCCTCCAGCTGTGGGCAGGACACTGAGCTCCACAGACCTTTGATCCCACCCGGTGGGGTCATACTCGTGTTCTTCACCTGCTGTTAGGAGAATTGTTTGTCATCCTGAAGCTCATATCTCACTGCAGTCATATTTAGTGTCTAAAATATCACAAATTCTGTATTTTTTCTGAATTGTGTAATATCCCAGTTGTACTTCTCCGCTATTCTGCAAATACCACTACATATTTATAAATTACACATATAAACGCTTCTACTAATAGGAATAAAACCCTTCTGGACAGATCTGTGAAATTTTTATTTTTTTTTACTCTAGCACTCTGGCTTCCTCAATATGTTCAGGAGCAAAGCTTTCAAAAAGTCAGTGATGAGTTTACACTGTGTAACTCAAAAATGCATTCATTATTCTAATCTACATTAAGAAACTATTACTAGGAAATCCACATTAAAGGTATTTTAAATAAAAGCTTCAATTTTGTGAAGGTTCGCAAAGAACATTGTGTTTTGACACACGCACCTGGTCTCTTCCAGTGATACCAGAGCTGTGCAATAATGG
>VZTO01022585.1:666-19246 GCA_013400615.1 Syrrhaptes paradoxus
GCCGCCGGGGGCGGGGATTGCTCAGGCCACGCCCCTTCCGCCCCGTCACGTGGTTCCGCCGCTGCAGACATGGCGCCGCCGCGCGCCCGCCGCCAGCCCCGGGGAGCGCCGGTAGGGGGGGGGCGGGGGGGGTGAGGGGCGGCCCTGGGCCCGGTCCCCGTGTGCCGGTGTCCCCATGTGTCATTGTCCCAGTACCCGTGTCCCCATGTGCCGGTGTCCCTATGTACCCGTGTCCCTAGTGCTGGTGTCCCCACGTGTCAGTGTCCCCGGTACCAGTGTCCCCATAGGCCCGTGTTCCCAGTACTGGTGTCCCCGTGTGTCATTGTCCCAGTACCCGTGTCCCCAGCACTGCTGTCCCCACCCGCCACACCAGTGCAGAGCTGCAGTGCCCTGGCACCGCTGGACGCGTGTCACCGCAGCCGTGTCCCCGTGCTGTCCCCAGGTCCCTGCGGCCCCGCTGCCAGCCTTCCCCGCCGCCGAGGAGGACGCCGGCGCTGACACCGAGCCAGACACGCGGGCCATGGTGCGGGCCCAGAACCAGAAGAAGAAGAAATCGGGGGGGTTCCAGTCCATGGGTGCGTGCGGGACGGGGGGCGGCCATCCCAGGTTGGGGACCGTCCCCTCCTGCCCGTGTCCCCTCACCTGTCCCTGTCCCCACAGGCCTCAGCTACCCCGTCTTCAAGGGCATCATGAAGAAGGGCTACAAGGTGCCCACCCCCATCCAGAGGAAGGTGAGTGGGGGGCAGCGGGACCCCCGTCGCGGGGTGGTGGCAGCGGGACGGTGACGGTGACCCGGTGTCTCGCAGAGCATCCCCGCCATCCTGCGTGGGCGGGACGTGGTGGCGATGGCGCGGACGGGCAGCGGGAAGACGGCGTGCTTCCTCATCCCCATGTTCGAGCGGCTGAAGGCGCCCAGCCAGGCCGGGGCGCGCGCCCTCGTCCTCTCGCCCACCCGCGAGCTGGCCCTGCAGACCCTCAAGTTCACCAAGGAGGTACAGGGGACGATGGGGACAACGGGGGCGAGCGGGGAGAATGGGGATGAGCGAGGACAACGGGGCCAAGGGGTTTGGTTTTAACCCCACCAACGTGTTTCTTTCTTACCTCGCAGCTGGGCAAGTTCACGGGCTTGAAGACAGCCCTGATCCTGGGAGGAGACAAGTAAGCTGTCCCCATGTCCCCACTGGTCCCTGCTTCCCTAAAGCCTCCCCAAAACCCGGCGAGCGGCTGAGCTGCCCTGCGCTGCCCCAGCCTCTCCCCTCTCTCGCAGGATGGAGGACCAGTTCGCTGCCCTGCATGAGAACCCTGACATGTGAGTGGGGACACGGGGAGGGGACACGGTGGGGAAGTGACCCCTGAGAGCCACCAGCTGTCCAGGGACACCGCTGGCGTTGGCAGCCAGCACACCCGCTAGATGTGACCCCATGGGGCATCTTCCTGTTCTCCCCACGGGAGATCTTCTTTGGGACCTGCACCCNGGATGTGACCCCATGGGGGATGAGGGGTCTCTGTCAGATCTTCTTTGGGACCTGCACCCGGGAGGGTGTGGGGACACCATTCCCTGTTCCGCGGTCCTGTCACCAGCTCTGTCCCCACAGAATCATTGCCACCCCTGGGCGGCTGGTGCACGTGGCGGTGGAGATGAAGCTGAAGCTGCACACCGTGGAGTACGTCGTGTTCGACGAGGCCGACAGGTCAGCGGGGGGGTCCCTGGGGCTGGCAGTGTCCCCACACATGGGGTGACCAATGGTGGGAATGAGGAGCCCCGGGGGATGGCAGGGCTGGGCACAGAGGGACAGAAGAGGCACTGCCACGTCCCGTGTCCCCTCCTCTGCAGGCTCTTCGAGATGGGCTTCGCTGAGCAGCTCCAGGAGATCATCGCTCGACTCCCTGACTGCCACCAGACCGTCCTCTTCTCCGCCACCCTGCCCAAGCTGCTCGTCGAGTTCGCCCGGGCTGGTGAGCACGGTCCCTGGGATGGGGACACAGCACAGTCCTTGGGGACAGGGACACAGCAGCTGGGCTGGGCCCAGGAGTGGTGAAACAGAGCTGGGCTGAGGCTGGGCCAAGCGGGGGTCCCTGGGCATAGGGTGGGGCTGGTCCCATACCACGTGTGACCCCCATCCCGTGCGTCACTGCATCCCACAGGCCTGACGGAGCCGATGCTGATCCGCCTGGATGTGGAGTCCAAGCTCAGCGAGCAGCTCAAGGTGAGAGGGGCCGAGGGGTCTCCAGATGGGCTTTGTGCCCCCCACCCCCTGCCAGGCTGGTGAGGAGGGGACAGGCGATGGCTGGCGTGGGGACAGAGGCGCTGAGCCGTGCCCTCCGGTTGCAGCTGGCGTTCTTCCACGTGCGTGGGGACGACAAACCGGCCGTGCTGCTGCACCTGCTGCGGAGCGTGGTGAAGCCTCAGGACCAGACTGTCGTCTTCGTGGCCACCAAACACCACACGGAGTATCTCAAGGAGGTAAGTGGCATTTGGGGGTGCCCAGCACGTACCCCCCTTAAAGGGCAGGCTCCTCGGGGGTGCCCGAGTCCCCTTTCCAGACCCACGTGAGGTGCGCATCCGTGGGCACATGCCTGCTGGAGTCTCCACCTCTTTCTCTGGGTTGAGGGAGAAATCCCAGCATACGGGATCATGGAGGTGCTGTGTCCACCTGCCCCTCGGGATTTGGGGGCCCGGGTGGGCACCCTGGGGTCTTGGGCACCCTGGGAGACCCTGTCCCTTGGCCGAGGGTGGGATCTGATCCCTCTTCCACCCTCGCCAGCTGCTGACAGCGCAGGGCATTCGCTGCACGCACATCTACAGCTCTCTGGACCAGACCGCCCGCAAGATCAACATCGCCAAGTTCTCCCAGGGCAAGTGTCCCGTGCTGCTGGTCACCGACGTGGCCGCGCGCGGGCTCGACATCCCCATGCTGGACAACGTCATCAACTACAGCTTCCCCGCCAAAGCCAAGCTCTTCCTGCACCGCGTCGGTGGGTGACAGTGCCCCCCACACCTGGGTGTCCTTTGGGGTGACAGGGAGGGTGTGAGCTGTCCCTTGTCCCCTGTTTTTCCCCTCCCTGTGCCCCGCTGGGCTGGTGCTGGTGCCCTGGCTTGGTGGTGATAGCTCAGGGGCAGGAGATCGCCATGTTGTGACGATCTGGGGACAAAGCAGGGGCAGGAACATCCCTGACCTCCCAGCTAGACTGTGGGGGATGTTGGGGACAGGGCTGGTGCCTTCCCTTTGGGGTGGCACCGTGCTGGGCTCCCCTTTGCCCCCTTCCCCAGTGACCCGCAGCCCCGTGTCAGCTGTGCCCACCTGGCCATCGTCACATGTGTGGGCTCCCAGGGACAGCCGCGGGTCCCTGCCCGGTGGGAGCAGGCTGGGCTGGCGCTGGCTCTGGTTCACCATCCTCCTCCTCTCCTCACCAGGGCGCGTGGCCCGAGCTGGCCGCAGCGGCACTGCGTACTCGCTGGTGGCTCCCGACGAGATGCCCTAC
This sequence comes from Syrrhaptes paradoxus, assembly GCA_013400615.1. Taxonomy (NCBI): domain Eukaryota; kingdom Metazoa; phylum Chordata; class Aves; order Pterocliformes; family Pteroclidae; genus Syrrhaptes; species Syrrhaptes paradoxus. The sequence continues at coordinate 4,150 of VZTO01022585.1, forward strand.
GTCTTCGACCTCCACCTCTTCCTGGGGCGCCCGCTGGTCCTCGCCGGGGCGCAGGAGATGCCCGCGGGTAAGGCAGAGCTGGTGACAGGCAGCAGTGGCCGCACATCCCTCCCAGCCGGGACACTGGCCACGTGGCTACTGGGGTTTTAGCCTTGGCCAGTGCTGGAGTTGGTGGTCTTGTGGCTGGGCGTGGAAAGGGGCGATACGCTCTCGGTGCAGCTGGGGAAACGGGGTGCTGAGGGCTCGGGCACACCCCACGTCTCGGGGACGCTGGTTGAACCCCCCCAGGCTCCCCGTGGCCGTTCGCTCTGTTTGATCCTGCCTTGCTGCCCTGCCCTTCGCAATGATCCTGGGGTGACACGCTGTCCCCCGGGCTGCAGATGCCGGCGGGGTCCTGGGCCGCGTCCCGCAGAGCCTGGTGGACGACGAGGAGTGCCTGCTGCTGACGGACCACGAGGGCTCGCTGGAGCTGCGCAGCCTGCGCCGCGTGGCCGACAACGCCCACAAGCAGTACCTGCGCTCCCGCCCCGGCCCCTCGCCCGAGTCCATCAAGAGGGCAAAGGACCTGGACGTGTCCCAGCTGGGCATCCACCCGCTCTTCAGTGAGTTCCACGGGGACACCGAGGGAGGGGACAGCGCTCCCTTGACAAGGAGCTGATCACTGCCCACCTTCCCCAGGCGCTCGCTTCGAAGACACGGAGCTGGAGAGGCTGAAGCTCGTGGACAGCATCAAAACCTACAAATCCAAGGCAGTGAGTCGAGCCCTGGCCCTGGGGACAGGGCAGCCAGGTTGGGGTGGGAGGGAAGGTCCACGTGGCCACCGGGGCAGCTCACCGCGGCTCGTGCTCCCCTCCCGAGCACAGACCATCTTCGAGATCAACGCCACGTCCCGGACGGTGGCCAGCACCGTGATGCGGTCAAAGCGGCGCCACGACCGTGCCCTCATCGAGAAGTACCAGCGCGGGCAGCAGGAGAAGCGGGCGGCGGCTCTGCCAGGGCAGGGGCTGTCCCCAGCCCCCCCGGCGCCTGAGGAGGAGGAAGGAGAGGAGGAAGATCTCCAGGTAAGGGAGCAGGGACAAGTTTGCCATGGCCCCCAGAGCCGCTGCAAGATGGCCTTGGCTGGGTGCTGGCATCACCGGGGCCCCTGGGCTGTGTGTTCAGGGGCCAGCGCAGTGACTGGTGTCCCCAGGGGGGGACACGACCCCTCCAACCCATCCACTGTCCCCTTCCAGGACGTTTTCTCCACCGTGGTGGGCCAGAAGCGAAAACGGGGCCGAGGGGGAGAAGACGGTGCCAGGAAGAAGCGGCAGCAGCCGGCGCAGCGGGACGAGGACTTCTACATCCCGTACCGGCCCAAGGACTTCGAGAGCGAGAGGGGGTGAGTCTGGGGGGGCTCCCCCTGCCGTCCTGCCGTGGCCTGCGTGGGGGGGCTGCTCTCATTGCCCACCCGTTACAGGCTGAGCGTGGGCGGCGAGGGCAGTGCCTTCGAGCAGCAGGCAGCCGGAGCCGTCCTGGATCTCATGGGGGACGAAAACCACAACCTCAACAAGAGCAAGCAGCTGCTCAAGTGGTGAGTGGGGGCTGGCCGTGGGCAGGGGGCGTGAAATTGGGGTGGAGGTCCCACCACCCCATCCCACCACCCTTTCCTCTCGCAGGGACCGCAAGAAGAAGCGGTTCGTGGGGCAGACAGGCCAGGAGGACAAGAAGAAGGTGCGGACGGAGAGCGGGCGCTACATCAGCAGCTCCTACAAGAACAACCTGTATCCTGCCTGCGGGCGCTGCTGCCGCCCTGCGCCGGGGCGAGGGGCTGGACCCGCGGGGCAACCACGGGGCATCGTGCCCTGCTCCTGGGGCTCCATCCCCTGCCGGGGGAGAGGGGCTGGGGGGGATGCTGCTCAGGGTCTGTGATGGGTTGAGCGATGGGGGGTTGAGCGATGGGGGGTCACTGGATGTTCCCTTAACCTGCCCCGCCCCAGCTACGAAAAATGGAAGCAGAAATACAAGGTTGATGAGCGGGACGAGGATGAGGAAGGTGAACGAAGCAGGGAGCAGTTCAGAGGGAAGCACAGGCGCGGGCACGGTGAGTACCTGGGGCAAGCGACGGAGCCCCGCATCGTCCCCCCCACGTTGTCCCCCAACACCTCGCTCTGTCTCTCGCCCTGAGCTTGGCCGTGTCCCCCCTGCAGGGCCTGGGCAGCCCCCCGCCCAGGGCAGGGTGCGCTCGGAGCTGAAGAACAAGCAGCAGATCCTGAAGCAGCGCAAGAAGGCGGCGAAGCAGCGGTTCCTGCAGAGCGGGGGGCTGAAGCGCCTCAAGGCCAGGAACCGGCAGCGGGTGCAGGAGCTGCGGCAGATGGCTTTTGGGCGCCGCACGGGGACCGCCAAGAAGGGCAAGCTGCGCAAGAGGGTGTAGGGGAGGGGGCCGGGGCAGGGGACATTAAATATTTGGCTGGTTTTGCATCCTGACTCCCCTTTGTCCTTGCTACAAGCATCACGCCAGGAATAGTTCCTCCCGCTTTGGGCCACCCCCAGGCACAGGCTGGAAACAGGCGGGTGCTGCGGGGTCACCGCTGGGTTGTATTTTGATGGGGGACACCTTCGGAGAGACCAGCACCCTGAACATGAGCGGCAGCTCCCCCGTCCTCGCGTCCCACTGCCTGGGGAGCCCCTTGGCCAAGGGGAGGGGGCTCAGCCCTGGGGACGTGGGCTCAGCCCTGGCGTGGTGCTGTCCCAGTGTGTCTGTGCCGCTGCCGTCTGTGTCACCTCTCGCCCGAGCCCCAGGAGCAGGTGGGTGTCCCCAGGAGCTATTTCTGGCTCAGAGGGACCCTGGGACCCCCGTGGCGCAGTGTGCGGGTGCTGGTGGCCGCAGGCAAGCGTTGGGGACGTGGCCCCCGCTCCCTGGGGTGCAGCTGGGCACAGATGGCAGCCAGGTCCTGCCTGCAGAGAAGCACCTGCGGAGAGGGAGCCTGATGCCACTGCCATCTGGGGACACAAATGTCCCCATGGGTCCCCCAGACCCGCCACTGACCGTGTCCAGCTGGGCCTCAGTGTCCTCCAGGGCCACATCTGCAGGGACATCGAGCTGCGCGGTGACGAGCTGGAAGAGGTTGAGCACGGCCAGCTTGATCTGCCCCAGCCGCAGCGCCTTCTGCGTGGCCGTGCTCCGGACCTGCGCCCAGCGGGACTCCTAGGGACAGAGAGAGAGAGCCCTGGGGCCCCCCAGCCACCGCCCCGTGTCCCCTTGCCCCCCAGCCACCGCCCCATGTCCCCTGCATCCTCCAGCCACTGCCCCGTGTCCCCTGCATCCCCCAGCCACCACCCCGTGTCCNACTCCTAGGGACAGAGAGAGAGAGCCCTGGGGCCCCCCAGCCACCGCCCCGTGTCCCCTTCACCCCCAGCCACCGCCCCATGTCCCCTGCATCCTCCAGCCACCGCCCCGTGTCCCCTGCAGCCCCCAAGCTGGGACAGGGGTCTCTGCACTCCTGGCTGTGTGTCCCCCCCCCCCATGCACCGTTGCTGCTGATGCTTTCTGGGCACATGGGGACCCCCCCCCAGCCCAAGGTGTGCAGCCCAGCTCCCCCCCCTCTGCACCAGCCATCTCCCCTCTGCAGCTCGCTCGGGGCCCATCCTGCTGCCCCTCTCCCTGGGGGGTTCCTTGGGGTCCCCGCTCACCCCCTGCAGCACGTTGCGGCGGGCAGCCTCCAGCCGTGCCCGGAGCTGGCTCAGCTCCTCGCTGGCGCACAGGATCTCGCCGTCAGCATCCTCCCGGTACCGCCGGAGCCGTGCCTGTCCCTGTGCCAGCCGCTCCCGCCCGGCTGCCACCTCCCGCGCCAGGGCTGCCCGCGCCCCCGCCAGCGCCCCGAAACGGGCCAGCATGGCCGGGACGTCCTGGAACTGGGCAACACGACGGGGCTGGGGTGCTACGGGGTGGGGGGCTGCGGCCCTGCGTGGGGCTGACACCCCGCGAGGGGCTTGGGGACAGGCAGGGTGACACGGCGGGACAGGGACAGCGATGCTCACCTGTCCCATGCGGGCCAGCACGCCCCGCAGGTAGTCACCGCAGCCCTGGAGGCTCCGCATGCGCCGGGCCAGACGCTCCCTGCACTCCTGCAGCCCCTCCAGCTCCCGGCGCAGGCGGGCGGCCTCGGCCCCCTGCCCCTCTGCCCGCGCCCTGCCCGCCCACCGCAGTGCCCGCTCCCACCGTGCCGCTGACGCCTGCAGGGTGGGGAGGGGGTCAGCGGGGTCCCCGTGGCCAGCCCAGCCCCGGCCCCTGCCCTGGCACCTTGTGGAAAGCGTCGAATGTGCGCATGGTGTCCCGGAGCTGGGCTTTCCGCTGCTCCAGCTGCTGCCGGCGCTGCTCCAGCTGCTCCATCCGCTGCCGAAATTCCTGGGGAGCGTCAGCGCTGAGAGCATCGCCCCGCCAACGGCCGGGATGTGCCACCGGCTCCTGGTCACCCGTGGCACCCCGGGGAAGGGGGGATGGAGGGGCTGGGGGCTGCCCTCACCTCCCGCCAGCTCTGCAGGACCCGCTCCCCCTCCGCCAGCTCCCGCCTCTTCAGCAGCAGCCGCCTGGAGGGCAGCAGTGTGGGGGGGTCCCGCGCCGGCACCGTCCTGCCACGGGCACATGGAGCTCAGCGTGTCCCCAGGCAGGGCCACCCGCCACCGTGGTGTTACCGAGACCCCCCCAGGGGCCATCGCTGCCTGCCAGGGCTCAGCATAGCCCACAGTCCCCCCCCCCACATTCCCACATCAGCCCCTCTCTGCCTGCAGACCCCCAGAGCCCCCGCAGCATCCCGGGGGAGGACAAGTCACAGCACAACCCCAGCTTCTCAGGAAGACCCTGGAGAATCCCCCCCCCGCTCCCCCCAGCCCCTGGTGGGCAGCAGGCACAGCAAATCCCCATTTTGAGGGGTGGCAGTGGGGGCTCTGCTCCCGGGGGGACCCGTGTGGAAGCCCCCTGGGAGCGTGGTGGGCAGCACACGGGCACCCAAGTGTCCCGGTGTCACTGGATGGGGTGCAGGCAGCGATGGAGCTGTGACACCAGGGTGCCCTCTGCTCCCTGGGTGCTGGGGACACCCCACAGCCCCCTCCCTGGGGACCCAGCACCCACCGGTGACACCCACCCTGCCAGTGCCACCCTGGGGACCCAACCGACAGCCCCCGGGGACGCGGGACGTGCCGGCCCCGTGGCTGAGCCCCCCTCCAGCCAGCAGCCCCCGCGGCAGGGGCCGGGTGGGGACACAGGGGGTCGCACCCACCGCCGCCGGTCCCGGCACGCCGCGCGCAGGTGCTGCTCCAGGTCCAAGGCCATCGCGCCCGCGGTGTCCTCCCACGGAGCCGGGACGCGGGGCAGCGAGATGGCGGCTGCACAACACGGTTGCCAGGGGCAGCCGGAGGCTCCGGCAGCTCCCCGGGGTTTTCCGGCACGGCTGCAGAGGCTTTCCGTGGGGACTGCAGAGGCTCCCTGGGGACAGCTCGCGGGTTGGTCCCACCAGAGCTCTTCCTCCTGGGGCTCTAGGGTCTCCCCTCCCAGCCCTCAGACCCTGCCCCAGCCCCTCAGAAACCACCGTTTGGGCTCCACGACCCCTCAGAGACCCCCACACACAGCCAGACCCCAGCCACCGCCCCACCGAGGGCTCAGGACCCCCCACCCCACACTCCCGCAGCTCTCCTCCCTCTCCTGCTGCTCTCACCCGCATCCAGGGAGGGCTCAGACCCCAGGGCACGCGCTGCTCCTCTCCACGGCCCCAGGAGTGCCACCCCTCCACCCCACGTGCCCTCGGGTCGCCTTCGTTCCCCACACACCATCAGATCCCCTTCGTTTGTTCCCCCCCTCCATCACCCCCCACGCACACTGGGATCCTCTGTGCTCGCCCACTTCCCCATCGCCCTCCATGGCCTCTTCCCCTCCCCACTTTACACCGTTTGTTCCTGTTCCCCTCCAGCACACTGACCCCTCCACCCCATGTTCCACCCCGATCCCATCCTGCTCCGTTTGGCCATTCCCGTCCACACCTGCCCACCCCTCCCTCCTTGTATCTATGCCCTCCCTCCCCCTCCACGCACACTCGGACCCCTCCCTGCTCCCCCCTGACGGCACCGCTCCTGTCACCCTTTGCAATCCCTCTCTTTACCCCAGCAGGGTGCTGAGGCTCGACCTGTCCCCTCCATCCCCTCCCGCATGCTCTGGCCCCTCTGTCACCCACCCTACAGCTCTCCTCCCGGATCCCCTCCCTGCTCCCCTTGCCCCCTCCCTGTACGAATTCCTTCCACCACAGCCAGGCACCCCCCCAAAACCACACCACAAGGTACAATCAGCTCCTGACGTACATACACAACATCGCTTCAGAAGGACTTGAGGAAAAAATATTTATAACAAAAAAACCCCAAGTAAGCCTCCCTACAGTCAGCATCACCCGTGTCCTGCTTCTGTGACCCCGGGACCACCGCGGCCCCACGGCGACTTTCTCCATCACGCTGCCCGTGAGCCCAGCGCTGCTGGTGGTGACCGAGCCAGAACCCCGCACTGGTACTCCAGTCCGGCACAGGCATCAAGACAGGCGGGCTACTGGGACCCACGTCCCCCGCTCTGCCTGCACTGGGTGTCACCTTGTTAAAATGACACCTGAGACAAAGGGGAACATGGGAAGAGGAGAAATGGAGAAACATGGCTGGGGAAGGATGGAGTGGAACCTGGGGAAGGGGCGAGCGGAGGAGGAAGCAGGGATGCTCTGACCGAGCCAGCCCGCTGCAGGACGCGAACAGACGGCGCTCAGCCACACGGCAGCGAGGACGTGCTTGATGCTGGGTGTCCGGCGGGAGTCTGTGTGCTTCCGCACGAAGGCACGGAGACTACGTGCCTTGTGTCTCTTCTCCCCTTGGCTCCTGCAGGGAGACCTCGCCATGCTGCTCGCCATCGTCACCTGCACAGGGCACAGAGCGGCAGCACCTCAGCAAGAGCCAACAAACAGGAATTCCTCCTCCCTCCCTGGAAGACCCACAGCTTTGCTGGGGAGCAGGCGGCTCCTGCCCCAAAACTTGGCCAGCAGAGGACTCACCTTCTGTGAGGCCGTTGAGGTAAGCAGCCTGGATGCCGTTCCCATTGACCAGCGCCAGCGCCTCGTGCTTGGGGGAGTTGCTCATGGCCTCCTCTTCCCCCTTCCCCTCATCGTCATCTTCTGAGTCCACCAGCACCAGGACATCACCCGAGTCCTGACTCCTGGGAAGAGCAGAGCAAGCGGAAGAGGGCTGAGACGCCGAGGCCAGCCTGTCCTGACCCTCCTCTGGCTTTGACAACCCTCTGCACCAAACCCACCGGTTCTGACAGGCTCCTCCAACCCCGCACTAACCGCGTCCAAAGAACAGGAGGTGTCAGACCCCACTGGCAGCAACACCACCACCGGCATCCTGCACCACTGGCCATTCCTCTGCCAAGTCCCACTCCACAAACATTCATGCACGAGCCTCCCTGAGTGGAGTTACTCTTCCCTCCTGTACAGACGGGGAACTGGAGGCACGCAGAACAGAGTCCTCCCGTGCCACAGCCCCACAGTGGGTGAGGGAAGGGAGTGGGGCCAGGAGGGGTGTGAGCAGGAAGCAGAGGAGAAATCCAGTGGTCCTGAGCTGCAGGACGGCACTGGCTCAGCACAGCAATGGGACACGCTTCCTGAGGGGGGAAGGAGAGGGCAGACACCCCGCAGCGCGGCAGCAGCTCACCATTTCTATTTGCTCTAAGTCTTGGGGCTCAGCTGCACCAAGGAGCAGCTCTCCTGCACCACCTCCTCCCACACTAACTTGCCAGCAGCCCCTGAGTGACGCCACTCCCGCTCTGACACCAAGGGCTCGCCTCTCCCCTCATCCTCCCGCACCCACACCGAGTCTCACGGATCCCCACCACCCCCTTCCCGTGGGAGGCAGAGCTCCCACCTAAGAAAAGCTTTGCTCTGGGGCCAGCTCCTGCCTCCGAGGTGGATTCTCAGCCCTCCAGGGAGCTCACCTCTTCCAGGAGGAGGACTAGGGGGCCATGGAGGATGGGGCTGAGGAAAATAAACACTCACCTGAACGCAGCACCTGAACGGGAGAGAAGGGAAGGGAAAAGTCAGCGTTAGAAACCAGCCCCAGAGCAGTCCCCTGGGCAGCACGCTGCTGGTTTTACTGTCCAGCCCCTGGCAATTCTGCCTGCAGTGGGATGGTCTCCGGCAGCCACGTGTAGAGGCACAGACACGAAGGTGACCTGCCCACGCATGCAAGGAGAGCACCAGGAAGGTGACAAGGAAAGGGGAGAAGGGCCAGCACAGCACAGCTCCCTGGAGAAGGCGAAGGGAAGGTGCCTGAAGCACTCAGCTGGGGAAGGGGCTTGTGTTTGCAACCCATCTGCCTCCAGGGTTTTGACCAGGAGCAGGATGAGGCCCAGAGGCCAGGGTGAGTGTCACAGCCCACCAGAAGGGACAAGCAGGTGAGGATAAAGCCAGGCCACCCTCCCTGGCAAGTGCAGCGGAGAGCTCCTACCTCTCAGGCACAGGAGGGGATTGTAGTAAAGGACGATCCCGATGACGGTGAGAATAGCCAGCAGGGACAGGACCACCACTGCGCCCACGACCCCAATGATGTTCACCGGCTCTGCAGAGAGAAGAGGAGACACAGGAGGCCGGCTTGTCACCGGGACAGGGGTGGATGAGGAAATCTCAGTGCAAGGTCCTGGTGCTGCCTCAGCTCCCCTTTCCCATCACTGCAACAGTCCCACCAGCACAAGGGGTGAGGGTTTCAGGCACTTGTGCTCCATCAATACAGAAAGCACCACAGCAAGGCCCCTATTTCTGTGCCCATGTATGTTCAGTGAAAGCAAATCACGCCCTGCCCACTGCACCTCGAGCAGCGTGGCCCTGGGAGGGGCTCCTCTGCGCTCACAGCCCTCCGGAGGGACCAAGGATGCTCCTCTCTTGGGCCCATTGCCCCGAGTCGAGGAGAATGAGGCCCTTCCACCCCGGGATGAAGGGAGCCAGGCCTGCAGCTACACTTGCCGCAAGAGCGTGGAAAGCGTCAACAGGCCAAGAAGGCTCTTCATGGCAAACGGAGCTCCTTGGGGGCCTGCTGGCAGCCCCCATGAACTGTGTCCCCAACTCTTCCTCAGTCCCAGCCACAGCAACCCCACTCACGTGTCACCGTCAGGCAGACGAACAGCTCCCGCAGTCCCACGGGGTTCTGTGCCTTGCAGACGTAGCAGCCGCCGTCGGTGCCCTGGGAGCAGTTCCGGATGGTGAGCCGGGACACGTTGCCCTCCTGGGTGATGAGGTACCTCCCTCCGGGCTGGATCTCCACCTCGGGCTGGGCGATGCCCCGCAGCCAGGTGAGCCGCGCTGCCGGGGTGCTCTCGGTCACACGGCACGTCAGGGTCACGTTGTCACCCACAAGGCAGGTTTTGGGGGGCTCTGATTCCAGTGAAGGGATTTCTGAACAGCCCCAGGGGAGAAAAAAACAAAGAAAAATAAAGGAGTCAAGGAGCAAATGGAAACATTTAACATAAAAAGCAATCAGCCATCAGACTGATTAATAATCATTAACAGAAGGGAGTCAGGCAGGAGTCTGGGACACGAGCACTGTGGGTTTGGCATTCAGCTCACTCACAAGACTCCAGCAGCCTTCCAAGGCTCGCTTTGCTCTCCCTTTTTTAACACTTGTGCTTATATCCTCTGGGAAGAGCAATCAGAGGGCAGGCAGTGGGAGGATGGCAGAGAGGAAAAAGGCAGCCCAGGGATTTCCCTTGTGATCAGCAGAGCTCTTGTGCAGCCCTGACAACCCTTGGAGGATAAATACAGCTCAGGTTTTCAAAAGCCACTTTACTCAGACCCCTTAGAAGTCTGAAGAGAATCTGGGGGCACACACAACCCTTCTCCTATAAACCCAGCCCTACCAAACTTCATCTCAAGCTGAGCAAGGCACCAAAACCACCTCCCGCTTTCACACAGGCATGAGTGCTTGCACAGGTGAAAAGCTCAGTGCAGGGAGATTGGCTGGCCCCTGAAGATGTACCCAAACCCCAACTCACCTGCAACTATACCATGAGGTATCCCAGCTGCAGGAATTCTGTGCCTCATGCAGCCACCTCTGCAGGAGCCAAGCCCTGCCACGTTAGCATCTCCCCCTGTGGCAAGTGCCCGCAAACCTGCCTTGCCTGACCACTGCCTTACGGCTCTGGGGGACAGAGAATGATGGGGGTCCCTGTCTGCCCCGCCATTAGCAGGCTCATTAATCGTTAATAAGGTAGGCAAGTCGACTCACTTATCTCCACAGTGCACACAGGCTCCTCCTGCTTGACAACGTGGCTCCCGACACACTTGAACACTTTGCGGTGGGAGAGGTGGGAGCTGTTCAGCGTTTCCACGTGGGTGTCTGAGTTGCTCGTGGAGCTGATGACCCAGCTGGAGTTCTCCAGGTCGTGCCCCTCTTCTTGCCAGTGCAGGGTGGGGTGGGGGTACCCCCCAGGCCAGCTGCAAAACAGCTGCAGCATCAGCCCCGATGAGGAAGTCTCAGCCCAGCACTTTGGGGAGGAGTGCGGTGGATCTATCAGCAAGAAGAACACATGGTTAGAAACATTGCCAAGTCACAGCTCTCAGCATCTTGGGGCTGGAACCCCTCAAGTGGCTGCTTCTGCCACCACTCCCCTTGAAAGTCTTCCCGGTTTCCCTGCCTGTCTTGCTCCCCGACCTGTACCCCAGAGCCCCAGGGGAGCACAACTCTTCCTGACAGCCAGAAGGGACGAAGCAGGAGGCTGTCCTGCAAAAGCTGTAACAGCAACCGCAGCCAAGCCTTGAGGGACTAATGCACAGGGAGGAGAAAAAACAGTCACAGCTTTATCCAGCGGAGACAAGCTAAGCACCTAGAGACACAGCAGGAGAACAGAATCTCTGTGCTGTCCTTGGCAATTTGTCACAGCACAGGTCCTCACGCCTCAGGTGCAAGGGGGTGACGCTGATTCACACGACTTGAGAACAAGGCTCTGCCTCTCCACACTGCTGATACAAGCCCTCGGATTTCCCAAGGGAACGTGGAAAGCATCAGGGCTCTTGCCAAGGGACAAGGAACCAGCTCCTCAGAGCCACCAGCTCAAAGCTGGAGTGCTTCCCCAGCAAGCCCAGCGCGTTGTTGAAGGAGGCGGCTGTTCTTAGGTGACAAGATGCTGTGCCCACGGGGAGTCCTGGTGACACCAGCTCACAGGGTCAGGGCCATGTGCCACTGAAGCCAAACCAGCATGCTCCACTCCTTCCCAGTGCCACTGTCACTGCCAGGAGGGTGGTGAGGCAGTGGCCCAGGTTTCCCAGAGAAGCTGTGGATGCCCCATCCCTGGAGGGGTTCAAGGCCAGGCTGGATGAGGCTTTGAGCAACCTGGGCTAGTGGGAGGTGTCCCTGCCCATGGCAGGGGGTGGCACTGGATGATCTCTAAGGTCCCTTTCAACCCAAACCGCTCTGTGTGGGGTCAGATGATGTTTCTCAGCCACGCACCACACTCTGCGTCCACACCACGCTGCTGCAGTGGGGACAAACTCCAGCAAAGAACACAGTCACCACTGGCCTCACGCCAGGGCCAATCACTTGGTAACCACCGCGACTGTGTTTGTTATATGGGTCAGAAGCCACAGAAACCCAGAGCAATCCCTTCAGGCAGAGCGGGGCTCACGTTTCATGCAGCATGAGTCCCTGCCACCCTCCCATCAGCTGGGTCCGCTCACACCCCCTGCACAGACACACACACACGTTCCTTTACCAGCCACAGCAATGCCGGGCTCTGATCCAGGCAGCGCTAACACGCTGCGCCCCTGGGACTGGCGTCCTGGCCCAACGTTGGACAAGACCCCTCTGAGAGGTCAGACGCTGCCAAAGCGAGAGGTGTCAGAGGGATGCCCGATATTGATTTTGCAGAGCATTTATTCAAGTGACTTTCAAATAAGGTGAGTTTAAAAAAACAAACATTATGGCAAAACCCCAGGTGAGCTACAAGAACATACCTTCCTGGGGCTTGGCCTTCCAGGAGCTATATACGCGCATCTCCTATGATCTTTGAAACCATCCAGTTCTGGCAAGAAAGTTCTCTGCAACACCTCCTCTGTCCCAGCTCTGGGCAGGTCTTGTAACTGATCCCGAATCCTGGCTGCGGTTAATAAGAGCAACCCACCAGCCTGAATCACCAGAAACCGCCTGGCACCGAGGGGCGGACACAGCCCGCCCAGGATGTCCAGCCAGAGAGTTGTGGCAGTTCCGGGAACCTGCCTCCTGAAGCCACAAGCTTTACATCCCGACTCCCCGGCTCTCCCAATACAACTCTGCTCTTCTGTCTAAATGCTAACAGGAGATCTGTTCCCAAAATGTTAACAAACCAAAAACCCAAAAACCTCCGACTCCCCACCAACCAAAAGAACCTCACCAAACACCATGGCCACAGAAGAGCCAACAGCAGCCTGTACCAGATTGCACACAAACACAGCGAGGAATCCCTTGGAGGTGTGCAATCGCACGTTTCCTTCACAGCATGCGCTTTCCATCCCAAACAAACACACAACAGCAGCTCAAGGCAGGGCTGCACCTCTGTCGTGTTGCTAGAAGGTTTATCTACTGTTTGTGGGGTTTTTTAAAATGCAGATTTAAGCAAAAAGAGAACTTTTTGGATGGGTTGAAGGCTGTCAACTGGTAACTCCCACACGAAGCCTACAGATCCCTGGTGCCTCTTTCACAGCGGTGATATCTTTTGCTCATGGGTGTTTTGCACCAATGCTCCAGATTTAGGGCTCCCCCCTCCTAAGCCCGATGCCTAGACCCATGTTCTCGGAAGCAGCCCCGTGACTCTCCAAACTGCACCTGCAGGTTCCTCGCCCCAGGAAGGGAACTTTTATTTGCATGAACTATCAGAGATTGAATCCGTACCAAAGAGGTACAACTTTTACAACATGTACCCTTTCACCAAACATGAAGAAGGAAGGAACACCCAGAACGCAAACAGAAAACAGATCTCGCACGGCAGGTGTTGACAGAAACACCAGCAAGAAGGGCAGGGGCCGAGCGAGGACAGAGCGTCACCAAAACAGGCAAACTGGCAGCAATCCTTCCCTTTTCTCAGCCCTGTAATAACATGGGCTTGGCTGGCGTAAAGGACAGCAGGTCACAGCCCAGGTCTGAGGGGCCAGAGCCCGTGTCACATCTGATTCGACTTGGTGAAGGGTCCCAGAGTGGTACCAGCCACAGGACCTGTGCTCCCTGCTCATCTGGAGGGGGCTGTTCCCACAGAAGAGACGGGACATCTGGCCAAGATAATGATTCCCCGGCAGACGCAGGAAGGACCTGAACCAGCAGTTCGCAGAGTAACCGACTCCAGCGCTCTCTAGCCTGATCTACCCGTGCTGTGAAGATTTCTAAGAGAACGAAGGAATAAAATAGGGCTGAAAATGGGAGTAAGCACCAGAAGACAGCTTACAACAGGAAAAAAAAGGCTGGAAGAATGGCCTGTGCTGGTTAACACCAGGCACGCTCCCAGGACAGTGCTCCCAGCAGGAAATTTGAGGAATCTGGGGTTTCCTTCAAAATCGGAAGGCTGCGCTGTAAAACTCAGCACAGACAACTCATCAGCTGAGGACCCTCCATCCTCACACCAAAACGATGGCAACAAGGAACGGCGCAGCACATCTATTCAAACACGTCAAAAAGACAGCGAGCAGCCTAAGATCTATGAAGGCTCAAGTCAGCCAGATTCCGAGGTAAAGGGCCACCCAGGAACAGCTACAGGATAGGAAAGATCTGTCCCAAAACTAGTTTATCATCACCAGTGAAGAAGGAACTGAGGAGACATAGTGTGGACTCAACAGCTGGCATTTCATCCTCTGCATCGCACACAACTGATCCTCGACGGACCATTCAGACATGTCTCTGTGCTTGTGAGTGAAGGCGTAATTGCGTGGCACCAGCCTGCTCAAAGATTTTGCACCATCAGGCTGCCTCGCCCTTTTTTACACTATTTTTCCACCAGCGCCAGATGAACCTGGGGACGTGTGAGACACAGGGGAGGAAACCCCCAGATGTGGGACAGACTTACTGGCCACCACGAGCTGCACCCTGTGCTCATGGTCCGTCTTGTTCAGCACTTCCCTGCACGTGTAGTTGCCTTCGTCCTGCACCCGCAGCTCCGCGATGCGCAGGGAGGTGTTGTCCACCAGGGAGAAACGGACGTCCGGGGGGAAGGCGACCCTGGAGGAGAAGAGTGGCGGGAAAGAGTGCGGATCCCCTTGAAACCAGACCACCTCGGTTGCTTCTTTGGAGACATTTCGGCATAAAAGGAGGATGCTTCCTCCAACCTTCCCAAAGACCACTTCCTCCGTTCCTGCGAAGGCGAGGGGACAGCGTTAGGGATGCGAGGAACTGGCAAAGGCCCCTCCATCGGTGAACACCCGGAGACCAGCCCTCGGGGGGCTTGCTGGGGGGACAGGAGCTCCCAGATGGTTCTGGCAGCTGCCAGCATCCAGCGCACCCCTGTGACCAGGGACACGGGTTAAAAGGCTGCACAGGGACACAAGGACAGGCTGGGTGTGCCCGGGCGAGGAGGGTGACAAGCCAGGGGCTGAGGGGACAGCAGGTCCCAGCCGTGTCCACGCTCACCCCGCGCTGTGCTGGGCCACCCACCCAAGGAGCCTCGCCTCTGCACCCTCTGGGGAGCACAGGGTGACAACAGGGGACAAACCCCACCAGCAGCCACACACTGCCATGGTCACCTCCTGCCAGGCAGCACCTGGGCCCGGGGGCAGCTGAGGGGCTGCTCGAGCCCCCTCCCACCACCCCCATCTTGTCCCTTTCACCACACAAACTCCTTCTCACAAAGCCAAAGGGGCGCTGGGCCCGCGGGGAGCTCCCCCCGCTGAGGCACCGCTCCACCCTCCCCTCAGCCCCGCTACCTGCGGCCTCCCGGCGCGGCAGCAGCCTCCAGACGCAGAGGGCGAGCAACCACCCCGCTGGCGGCGTCCCGCCGGGCAGCCGCATCGCCCTGTGCCGCTGCTCCCGCCCCGGGGAGGCGGCGCTGCCTGGCCCCCGCCCCGCAGGGCGCCCGGAGGAGAGCGGGCGGAGC
>VZTO01022585.1:19299-46410 GCA_013400615.1 Syrrhaptes paradoxus
GAGGAGAGCGGGCGGAGCCGGGCGGGGCCGCCACCCGGCCCTGGGCGCTCGCCGGGGCCCGCGAAGGGGTCGCGGATCCCTCCCCGCGGCCCGACAGCCGCCATCTTGGGGCGCCGCCCCCGCCATCTTGGGCAGCCCCTCGGAGCGGGCCGGGGGCCGGGCGGTGGTCTCGGGACAGGCCGAGGGTCGGGGGCGCTTAACGCCACGAGGAGGGGGGTTCCAGAGGGAAAAATTGAGTGAACCCCCCCGCCCGGAGGGTCTTCCGTAATTCGGTCACTTGGAGACACCCCAAGGCGTGGGAGGGGTGAGAGCAGCGATAAATGACCGTGAACCGTGCCACAAACTGTGCGAATCTTGGGCAAAAAAATCCCCAAACTATTGGGCAGCAGCTCAACCCGCGGCTGGAGGGGAAGGAACAGAGCACAGAGCGGAGAGGGGCTGGGAGAGGCAGCGGGGGAAGGATGAGCTGCTCCAAGGCGGCCGGCTCTACAGCAGCCGCTGCGCAGCGGGCTGGGGCACGCAGGGGGCAGAGCGCTGGGAGGCCCCCGGGCCCGGGCCCATCGTCACCGCCTGACTGACGCCGGGGACACGGGCAGCAGCTCCGCCAGCGCCCGCCCTGCGCGAAACCCACCGCCTGGGGGCGCCACAACAGCTGCAGCGGGGAAAGGCAGGTGGCGCGCCGCCACCAATGGGAGCGCAGCGTGTGGGCGCGGCGGCCAATGGGAGCGGGGGGGCGGGGCGAGGGGCGCGGCGGGCGCAGTGCGCGGAGCGGAGCGCAGAAGCCGCCATGCCGGTGGACCTGGGGCAGTGGAGCGGGCCGCTGAGCCTCACCGAGGTGGAGGAGAAGCCGGCGCACCCGCTGCGGGTCAAGTACGGCTCCGTGGAGATAGACGAGCTGGGCAAGGTGCTCACACCCACGCAGGTGAGCTGGGCTCTGGCCCGCGCTGGGGGGTGGCAAAATGGCGGGAGGCGGCCGGGCCTGTGGCGCTGGCAGCCCCACCGGAGCCTCCCGGCTGCCCCGCCGGCTCCTGGCTGGGGCGGCGCGGCCAGGCCTGGCCCCGTGCTCTCGGCCCTCGAGGGCTGGGTGCGAGCTGGTGCACATGGCCTGGAGCTGGTGCCAGCAGCGGGGCCGGCTGCTCGTGCTGCCACTGTCCTCCCTCCAGGTCCAGCATCGCCCCACCAGCATCGAGTGGGATGGCTGCGATCCCCAGAAGCTTTACACGCTGGTTCTCACAGACCCGGATGCTCCCAGCAGGAAGGACCCGAAGTTCAGGTGATGGGGGTGGGCAGGTCCCTGTCTTTTGGGGAAAATGGAGCATCCCTCTGAGCAGAGGCTTAGGAGGAGGTGGGGAATGTGCTCCACCTGCAGTGCAGCCGTGAGGCTGTGGCTTGGGACAGAAACAGTGCCCTTGCATCTCTCCTTGAGTCAGGGACAGTGTGGGGCCAGCAGCTGCTCTTGCCAGCGCTGTAGTTTGGAGAAGCACAGTGTCTGCTGCTCGCTCTAATTTGGTACGTCTGGGAATTGTAATTAGGTCTCTCTGCTAGCAGTAGACTCAAACCTGGGACGAGCTCACCTTTCTCCAGTCGGGCTCAGAAGCACGGGGAATACCTGCTGTTAGGGGGCAGGCTCTGGGATTCCTGGAGCCACAAGGCAGGATGACAGAGCTGGTTTTGCCAGGCTCTGCAGCCCCAGGGAACCCGTACCTGCTCTAGGGCTGGTGCTCTTCGGGTTTGGCAAACCAGGAGTGGCAGCTGTTTTACCCTGCACTGACAGCCTTATGGAAAAGCAGCAGCATGGGGTAGTTACGGGTCCGAGCTGGGGCTGTGAGGCAGTTTGATTGGTTTTTGCCTTTTCCTTTCAGGGAATGGCACCATTTCCTGGTGACCAACATGAAAGGCAACAATGTGGGGAGCGGGACTGTGCTGTCAGATTACGTCGGCTCAGGACCTCCCAAAGGAACAGGTCAGTACCTGGCTGCAGTGGTGCATGAGGGAGTGGGGGAGGCCTGCAGAAAGCTGCCTGCCGGCTTGGGCGGTGCTGCGTGGCTGGGCAGATGGTGTGCTGCCCTGCAGAAACGGCCCACGCGGGACTGCCTGTACATCACTGCCAGCACGGGCAGGTATTGCCACTGTCCCCTTGGTGACAGGCCTGTGCTGTTCTACCTGCAGCTGGTGGGGGGGAGCGCTAGCCTAGGCAAACAGGAGCTATTCAAGCATACTTACTGCATCTTCTCTAAGCTCCTTTAGCTCCATCATACTTGTCCTTCTGATCCTGGAGAACGCAGGCATCTGTTTCCCTGCGCTCCTGGGGTCACCGTACACCCGGGAATTGCAGGTGACTGTCACTTGTAACGCTGTGTCCTCCCCTTAGGGCTGCACCGCTACGTGTGGCTGGTGTACGAGCAGCCGAAGCAGCTGACCTGCAACGAGCCCATCCTCTCGAACCGCTCTGGTGACAAACGAGGGAAGTTCAAGGTGGCTTCTTTCCGCAGCAAGTACGAGCTGGGGGTGCCGGTGGCTGGCACTTGCTACCAGGCAGAGTGGGATGACTATGTGCCGAAGCTCTATGAGCAGCTGTCGGGGAAGTAGGGCGAGGGGACCTGGAGAAGCACTGTGCAGCACCCCTGCAGACCAGGCTGGTCCCAGCACGTCGCTGTAGTTTTGTTTGATTAGTGAGTTGAACCCAGCTGCTCCCGCACTGACTGCTGGAACCGTAACCCTGCCGCTGTCCCTGGCCCGAACCTGCTTCCGTGTCGGTGAGGTCCAGAGCGAGCTGTGCTCCAGCTCCGCCCGTAGGCACAGGTGATCGCTAGCTAGACGAGCTTCTGACAAGGTGTCCCTGTATGGGCCACCCCTGCCGCGCTGACCTGCTTAAGGGAAGGCAAAGCCTTTGGGAATTAGTGTCACTCGAGAGCGTCTCTGCTGTCCTGTGATGGTGTCATGTGGCAGGGTGGGGTACAGAACCACTTCTGGGTTGGTGGTGGCTGCCTAGTCTCTGTTTTCCAGGAGAGGGGGAGATGGCAGTCTGAGGGAAACTCCCCCCTTTTTATTTTTACTCTCAAGTATTTGGCCAGTGCCTCTTCACTGAGCGAACCACTAAAGCAGTGAAGCTGTAGCGGGTAGGAGGAAGCAGGGAAGCCGGTTTATCGCACTACCTTTTGTTCTCTGTTGCCACTCAAAGCTGAGAGACCACTTTTTGTTCAAGTTCTGTTGTGACCTGATGTTAACGTGCTGTTGGCTCACAGTGCAATTAAAAACTTACCCCGGTGGCTGGTGTGATTGTCTTCTTGGGGGACAAGGGCAGCGCTTCCAGGAGCAGTTTGGTGTAGCCGGGTTCCTTTCTTCCTCGGGGTGGAAGGAGGCTGGACCCTCTGAGGAGAGCTTTTCCCTGTCCTGGCAGTGCTGCCTGAAACATTTCTTGCTGTTGTACCTAGAGCCTGAGCACGCAGCTCAAAGCGGTCACAGCTTCCTATCCAACAACCTACTGGGTTCACATTTACATCCTGCCTTGAGGTGCAGCCCTGCTCAGGGACCCCTGCCCACGAGTGGCAGCGGGANGCTGGGTTCACATTTACATCCCACCTTGAGGTGCAGCCCTGCCCACGAGTGGCAGCGGGAGCTGCTCCCTGCCTGTCCCCCTGTCCCCGGGGCTCTCCCCAGACTGGTACTCCCTGGAGGTCTCTTCCCTCTGCCCAGCAGCTGCCTGCACCAGCCCAAAACCCTGACGGCAGGTTTCAGCCCCTGCCCGAAGCACCACCAGCGTTACTGACCTGACACCACTTCCCAGCCAAGCTGCAGGGTTCCTGTTGTTTCCTGATCCACCGGCAGCTTGCAGTGAGGCCTGGTGGCATCTCTTAAAGCAGAAAACGAAAGTGACATCTTTAAAAGGTTAGGAAAGATAAAGCCCATGTAATTCTATTTCATGGGACTAGAAGCCTTCCCCCTCCCTTTCTCAAAGCTCTGCACCCCAGCGGTCTGAGAAACGGGTCAAAACCCTCAACGTGCTGGAACACAGCCCTGTAAAAACCAGAGTGACTGGAGCTACACAAGGGGGCTGTTTTCTGCCCCAAGGTGGATTTTCAGCCCAGCCATTAAACCTCCCCAACTACTCCAGACCAAGATCCACCCGACTGAAGCTTACCGGGGGGTGGAGATGTGCCCGAAGAGCTGAGCTGGGCTCTGCACAGCACGGGCTGAGCCAGCTCGGGGCATAAAAAATGAGCCACAGTCCATTAGCCTGAAACCTTCCACTGCCATGAACACCAGGTTTGGAACGAAGCCCCCCAGCTTTCTCCAGGGACGCTTCACCCCTTCGCGCACCCACAAGAGGCAGATGGGGGAGCAGGATGGTCCCCCCCCTCCCCGGTGCCCACCCTCAGGCCGTGCCAGGGCCAGGCCCCCAGCTGCTCTCCCACAATGAGACAGCGAGGCGTTGTGATGAACACTTTTATTTACAAATATAATTAAAAGCTCTGACAGTTATTCATGCTCTTCCTTGAAACCTGAAAAATGTTTTTGTTGTTTTGTTGGGGTTTTTGTTTTTTTGTTTTTTTTTTTTGTTTTATTTTTTTTTAAAGTGCATGCAAAAGAAGTAAAGCCTTTTTTTTTAATCTTTTTATTGTAAGAAAATACACAGTTTGAAAGTGTGAATAATGCAATATTTATGACCAAGATCATGGGGTTGAGGGTGGACTTGGGGGAGGAACAAAAAAAAAAAAAAAANAAAAAAAAAAAAAAAAAAAGAGAAAAACCAAAAGGGCTGGGGATGATCTGACAGACAGTGTTGGACTCCAAGTACGGAACCGGAGAGTGGGCGGGGTGGGAGCAGGAGGGAAGGGAGGAAAGAAGTAAAAAAATTTTTGATCAGAGAAACAGTTAAAATACAATATGAAAATAAGTAAAAGCTCTCCTTAAATTCCTTCTATACACAAAATACACGATTTGACAAAGCCCAATTTGTGCTACTGGGATCCTGTGGGCTCATTTAAGTGTATTCACATTCTCTGCGACAGCAGAAAATGATTATGATACAATCAAGAATATGCCGAGGCCCGAGGTCTCATCCCCGCCTCGCCTGGCATGGTTCTTCTAAAAATCACCAGATCTTCACCCCACCCCTCCCCACCCCCAAAAAAGTAATAATATGTCACCACTGATATGTACATCACGATTAAGTTTTTTTTTCTGTAAAATGTATCAAATTTTTCAATCTTTAATAAAATTTTTTATTATTTAATTATTCCTGATGAATAAATACCAAAAAAATAAAAATAAAATAAAATTATGCAGCAGCTAGTTAAGGTAAGGCTGCGGATTTCGTCTCTCTCCCCCTGGGTTTGTATATATCTTCTGATTATATTTTTTTTTGCTTGTACTTTCATTGATTGGTGGTAAAATGAGTGATTGCTCAAAAGCAACATACATCCACTATTTTTTTTTTTTGCCATTAAAATTGTCTCCAAAGTTTTCACTGAAACATTTTTAATCATTGCACAGAGACATCAATACTGTGACATACTATGGAAAAGACCACCAGGAGCTGTCCTGCACCGGGACTTGACACAGGGGGAAAGGGGGCCCCTGATGGAGTAAGAATATACAGGCACTAGTCCGACACGATGTCAGTAAGAGAGACAGAAAGAGAGAGAGCAGGCCCGTTAACATGGGGAATGTTGGTTTTGCAAGTTTTATCATTATTTTGTTTGCTTTTTGTTTGTTTGTTTAAATGGCAAAGAAATTTAACCTCATCTACAGTCCTCCTTGGGATATTCTAATGTGACCAAATTCCCAAAGCCCATTCGCAAGCTCTCCATGTCAAACGTTTCAAGCTCTCGCTCCTGCCTTTCCAACAGAAACTTTATCCTCTCGCTGCGTTCCTTCTGGAGGGCGGCTAGCTCCTCTTCGATCTGAAAGAAGCACAGTCAGCAGCTCCTTAGCAGAGCAGGACGGCCCCGGGCACGGCAGCTCCCGGCCGGGTGGCACCGGGTTTGTCGCGCCGACCCCGCGTCCCAGGCGAGATCGACACGTGTAACCTGGACCCCCCGGCAGCCCGCCCGAAACATACCTTCTGTTCAAGATGTGCCCTGCGCAGCGACACCCGTTGCTCCAGCTTCTGGAGTTCTCTTTCGTGCTGTGCTTCTGTTTGCATCTTTATTTTGCTCTGGTAAGCGTTGAGCAGCTCCATCTCCTGCTGGAGTTGCAGTCTCAGGGCTTGGCATTCCGCTTCTTGGGCCTCATCCAGCCGCAGCTGTAAGTTCAGCGGGAAAACAACAGTCAGACCTCCCCATGTCACTCCTCTGCTCTGACACCAGCGACACACCCCTTCCTTCTCACAGCCGGGGAGCTCTGGTGTTGGTGGCAGAGGGGAAGGCAGGAAGGGCTTCAGCAGTGGCTGCTTCCCCGCTCACACAGAGGCTGAAGCCTCCGAGAAGATCCAATTCCAAAACCCCAGCAGGCGAGGGGCAGGAGGGAAAGGCAGCACTTCCTGTGGGACGCTTGTTACAAGAGGGAAAGTGCCGCCTGATGCGTTATTTCTAATTGTTAGAAACACAACCGCATCGCTCACCATCCAGCGGCTGGGACAGGAGGGACACAGTGTGCTGCACGGACTGACGTCCGGACCGTGCCCCCCCTCCACGCGGTGGGAGAGGGACCCCCCGCCAGGGACAGGAGGTGTGGGACGCTGCACCTACCGCTTGTGAGGCCATCATCTCGTTGATGCTCTGCTCATACTGCTCTGCCAGGATGGCGAGCTTCCTCGTCTGCTCGTCCTTCAGACTCTTCAGAATTGTCTTGTGCTCACTCTTTGGAGTTACTTCCAGCTGGTGATTCTTCAGTGCTTTGTACTGCTTCGTTTGCACTTTGCATGTGTCCTGGAACTGCTTTTTGATCTGCATTTCCATCGCCTGCCAAGGAAGAACGATGTGAAGAGCATGAAGAGCTTTGGGAACAGAGGCGTACATCCAAACGGGCAGGCAGGTGAGAGACAGCCACCAGCCCAGTCACCCAGCCTGTCACCCTGCCACCTGCCTCCCAAAAAGCGTTTGCTTTTCCAAGGCCTCCACAAGCTTCCTCCCCTCCACAGACGGTGCAGGTCTGGGAGCTAGCAGGGGTGGGACAAAGTGCATAGGAGCAACGTGACTTTTTAGATTTTGAGAGGGAACAGAAATCTTCCCCAGTGAGGAGCTCAGAGGTTTCTAATCGACCTGCAGCCAAACTGGGAGAGAGCACAGTGCTCAGCACATCCTTGTTCTCTCCCTCTGCTGACTCTGAAAGCCAGGGACCANGGCACAGAAGCAACGTGACTTTTTGGATATTGAGAGGGGAACAGAAATCTCCCCCAGCGAGGAGCTCAGAGGTTTCTAACCGACCTGCAGCCAAACTGGGAGAGAGCACAGTGCTCAGCACATCCTTGTTCTCTCCCTCTGCTGACTCTGAAAGCCAGGGACCATCACTCAACCCCTTTCCATATTGACGTTTATAGGCTGGCACCAGCGCGGGCCTGGAGAAAGCACAGCTCAGCAGAAGCAGATTCTGTAACACTGTGCTAGGGACTCGCCTGTTTTCACCCAGCAGCCTCAATTAGCTCAGCACTTAAAAAAATCCACAGTGAGCTCTTTGCTCCAGTAGCCCACAACTTTCTTATGGCAGAGCAGCCCTGTGCAAAGGAAAGGGACACGAGAGAGCACACAGAGCTGGCCGAGGACAGCGGTTCTGCAGAGGAGGCAGCAAGCACCCGGACCAGCCTGCCCGGCAGGACAGAGGCTGGAGGAGGAGGAAGGAAAGCTTCCAGCACCTTCAGGTTCTTTGGTTGCTGCCGGAGCTCCATGAAATGCTTCCTGTGCAGCTCTCGCTCTCGCCGCTTGTTGTATTCCAGCTGGTTCTCAAGCTCAGTCTGGTGCTGCAGCCGGATCAGGTCCATCCGCAGCTTCTGCAGCGTGTGCAGCTGCCTGTACTCCAGCTCGCGCGTCGACTCGTCGTGCCGGATCAGCATGGCATGCTCCATTTCCTTCTGCGTCCGCTTCTTGTTTAACTCCTGCACGAGAGGACAGCAGAGCACAAGGCAAAAGCTAAGGAGTGATTCTCTCTCCCCGAGGGACAGGAGTTGAGTTTACGAGGCCGGGTGCCCTGGTTCCTCCTCTAGACCGCATCACGGACCTCCGTGTGCCCCAGGGAAACACAAACCCATCAGCACAACTGGCATGCTGATAAAGCGGCCACCTGCTGTCCATCCATCCCTCCATCCATCCCTCCCCCTGGAAGCTGCTGCTCCAGCAGCTCCCGGGTCACTCGGGGAGTTTCCAGCAGGTGGCACTGGGACCACACACAAGCCCCCTGCGACGGCTGAGCATCACTGAGGCTTTTAACACCTACATCCCGGGGTGCTTGGAGCTCGGGGGGTCTGGGGTGACTGACGAATGGGGGCTCTGATTTGTCTGTTTTAAATGACCCTCAGCGATGAGGCTTCTCCCGCATCACTAATCCTGGAACGGCCAAAGCCGAGGCGAGCCGCTCCAGCACCTCACATCAGGTGAGGACGAGAACTCAACCCCCCGCGATGTGCAGGGGGTCTGGCCCTAGATGTGGCACGTTCTGTACAACGAGGATACAGCCCAAGCCTCGCATGCTTTTGCAATGGGCACAGAACTCCTGCAGCCTAGGAAAACCTTCACTGAGTTACAAACCAAAGAAGACACCAGATTTTCTCCCTGATTACTGCAAATCTTTCCTTCTCAAGATATCAACAACCACCTGTGGGGCACGGAGCTGAATCCAGCTCAGCCAAGCAGCGCTTACAGCTGTACCCCTTGCTGGTATCTGGTGACCTTCACAGATGCTCTGCTGGTACAACTCAGTGTCAGCTCTCGGGTTTACAAACTCATCGCTATGCTTCATGCCAGACTATGGCACAGCGGGGGCTGCCTCGTACTATGCCCACGTACAGTGCCCAGCACACGGAGGGCTCAGCGTTGGCTCAGTCTAACGTGTTTCTGCAGTAGATTTTTTTTTTTTTTGCCTCTAATTATTCTGAGTTGCTGCTTGCATGTTGTATCCTGTTGTAATTCTCAACATCAGCACCTGCAAACAGGCACTTCAGCCCCTTTGGCTGTTACAGCTGTGACAGGTTTAAGCGAGGAGGATGGGGAAGGACAAGGGCCAGGTCTTGTCTCTGCATTCTTGGCCGTAAGGATGTCGCACATGTTTACGTTTAAGCAAAACTTGCACCTTGCCAGCCAAGATCAAAAATGAGATCTGCTGCTGTGATGAAATCATCTCCCATTTGTGCAAAGGCAGGCAGCACAGACAGCACCTCAGCCCCTGCACTTGTGCCTTCCCCTTAGGACAGGACCACCAGCCCCTCCTGTGCCCGTTCCACACCTGATTTCAGCTGACAGCACGAACAACAGACACTCCACTTCTCCCCAACACTTCCCATTTGTACAAAAAGAACCTGTGTGGTCACTTAAAACATGAAGAGAAAACATTGTTGAAGTGTTAGTCACTTCAGCGGTCTGATCCAGTGAATTTGGACTAGTTAGTAGGGGTGTTATTTCCAGCTAATAAGCACTTGGATCATTCTGACTATTAGATCTCTTTTGTTTCCTGGTTAAAATACCCTGTTAGGTAACTGCATTCTGTTCTCGTCCCTGCACAGAGCTCCCATGCTGTGATAAGGGTGCCCAAAGCTGATTTTTCAGTCATCCATCTCCAGGCTGCCTGAGCTGACATGCCTGGATGTGATCTGCAAAGCACCTGAGCAGCCCCAGGCACATCTGGGGGCAAGGGCAGCAAAGCTCTGAAGAGGTAAAACACGGGGCAATGAGAAGCACGCTGGAAAATTCGATGGTAACGGACTAAGTACACGATTATTAGAAATTTTTGATCACTCACCCTCAGCCTTTACTAAAATTCCTTCTCATCGGATAGTCTTTATCCAAAAGTAGCATTCATGAAGAATTCAGAAACTGTAGTGACTACGATAGAAAAATCTACACGTAATAGTTCTTTCTCCAAAGGGGTATCTGACTACAGGCAGCCTGTACGGCAAGGGCTAGTAACTCCTGAGCAAAAGCAAGATGTTGAATAGCTTCTCATCAGCAAACCATCGCCCATTCTGTGCGCTAATTTGAACAGAGCCCAGTGGAAAAGCAACCTCTGATTATTTGTGGACAACCAGAATGCAGACACAAAGAGGATTTAATTTTTGGTACTTCTGATATTTGTAGCATTTCATTCTTCAACCTTAACACTGTTCTTTTAAGGTTATTACTGGTTTATTTCAACAGTGTAGGTTTTCTTCAGCCAACCAGCAGAACTCCTCACGTGATGCCCTTACAGCCATCCCACTGGGGCCCTGGCACTCAGACAGCACCAACTGCCCTGTGCTGGGTCCCCCAAATCGAATGCCCAGGGGCTCAGATGAGGCATCTGAGCCAGAGCGGGTGCCCCACATGATGTTTCTGCCTGACAGTCAGCCATGCCGCCCCTCCTCACTTCATAAAAGCGGCCACACGCGCGGGGAAGACTATTGCCCAAAACACATTTCCTACATTTTCCTCAGTGCTGTTGAGCAAGTGGAAACATGAAGATCTAATGTCAGTCACCAAACTGTTTCACAAACACAAAGCAAAAACAATTCAAAAAGTGCTTGGGAAAGGAAGTGAAGAGTGCCTTACTTCCCGAATGTTCTGCTGCTCCATCTCGTGCCTCTTGATCATCGTTCTTCTCTTGAAGGAGCGGCAGTTTTTGTCGTAGAAGAGTCTCTGCTGGCTGAGAAGGTGGGCCTCCTCTTCAGCCTGCGTGTGCTGCAGGTTCTCTTTATGTTTGGATATTCTTTCTTGCTTCTCTTTCTTCGGCGTGCTGTGGTCCTCATTCATTTCCTGCATGCACACGGGGTCAAAAACAAGACTTCCCTTAGGACCACAGGGACACAGGACCTGGAGGACCTTCAGTCCCTGGCTACTCTGCCTTTCAGTTCATGAAAGGACACCAAAACCCTAACCACACTGGCAGGCACCAGCAGAACCAAACCTGCCCCTGCCCAGCCCTACTGCCTCTGGAGCTGTGTTATAACCCAAGAGGAGGGGGAGAAACATCTCAGGGGCTAAGCAGCACAGCAATGACAAGACAGTAAGACACCACTGCAGGGGAGGCCGCGGGGAAGAGACAGGGTCACACCCCTGGGCTCCCTTCCCAGCTCCGCACCTCTTTTACAAGACAGACCAGGTTGGCCTTATTTCCACAGGACTCACACTTGATTCTGTATCCAGACACCTAACAGGGCTCCTTGCTGTTCATTTTCTCACCTCTACATTCTTCACAGCAAATGATTTTGCGATGCGGCGGGGACATTGTACTTAAATAACGCAATCCGGGATAGATAAGCTATAAACCAAGTTACTTCTTTCTCTAACTCATGTAAGGGATCACAGGGCTTTTAGTCAAGTGACATCTAAATGGCTGCTCTGATTACTTACAGCTTAAGTGGAAAAAAAAACAGATGAGGAAAAAGGGGAAGAAGAATTCTCTATGAAATCCCATTTTCGCTCATCACCTTGGTTTCAGATTCTGCTCTACAGGGAATTGGGAAGGCACCTCTAGCACCCTTACAGATTATTCTAGAAATGCTGCCAGATGCTCCCAGTTCCTGAAAGTTTACTTGCTGAGAATCTAAATTTGCTTCCAAGCACGACAGTATCCCTTAAAACCCTGGGCTGGCCCAGGTTTAGCAAAACAGAAATTTAGTTCATGTTCATTCCACACTCCTTCAGCCCTGAAAATTATGGTTTCTTGCCTCTTTTATCTTTTCCTTGCAAAGCTTGTATTGTTTCTTCTGACTTTCTAAAAAGGTCGCCAGGTCTTTCTTTTGCTGAGCCAAAATCTGTTGCTGGAATTTCTTTTCATCTGCTGCAGCTGCCTTTGCCTGCAAGGTACAGAGAGAAAAAATAGGGTGAGGGAGCAGGTACTGAATCCAGCACAAATCAGCCCTCTGTTGTGCATCGTTTGGTCTGTCATTCTCCCATCACTGTGCTACACAAAGCCATGAGTATCCAGCCAAATGAAAGCTGCTTGCACAAAAATCCCATAACGCCCACACACATTTAGGAGTTTCCTCATGCTTCTCACCTCTCCACCAAAACCACCTCTCCCTCCAATCTTCTTGTACCTAGGGAGCTTGTAACTCTACTCACCTCTTTCTCCATCACAGCCACTTGCTTCTTGGCCAGCTTCTCCAGCTCGATGGACGAGTTGTTGGCGTGCGTCTCCACCTCCTTCTGCAGCTTGAGGCGGTGCTCGTCCATCTCGGCCTTCAACTTGTTTTCCAGGGCGATCAGCTGCTTCTGGTGCTGGCGCCGCATCCGCTTATATCCTGACATCTGTTCCCGCAACTCGTTCTCCTGCTCATGCTCGTGGATCTGTCTTGTAACCTGATGTCAGGAAAAGGGGAAGAAGTGCTACCTGGCTTTCTTCACAGACCAGCCGTCTCCACTTACCTGGGACCCAGACCCTGCTCTGCTCCTCGAAATCAACGTTCAGGGACTGCTGTTTGGGTTTCCGAGGGTGCTACTGTTTAGTATCACAAACCAGGGTCATAAGGTTTCTCTTGATTTCCACCACCCCCATCTTTAATGAGAATTTTATGTGCGATCTCAGTAACACGGCAGAAAAACATCACATTACAAATAAAGGAAACAGCAGGGTACTCATCACTCCAGGAAACACTGGAGGAGATCTGGAAGCAAAGGTGGCTGCTGGAAAACCTTCTTCAGACACAGGAATCAAATCCCGAGGGTGACATGGAATCACAAGGTGGCATCCATTTTCAGACCCCCCCTATTCCCCTATTCTTTCCTTCCTCCTCAAGTCACCGTGGTGCCAGTTCAGCCCCTCAATACCTATTTCCTGCAACAAGTAGCCTCCTTCGAAATTTCTTCTTGAAATTCAAGAGGAAGTCAGACTGCGCTTATTCCCTACTGGAATTGAAAGTTTTCTAACAAGGGAACGCTGTACTGGAACTGTGTGCTCCTAACAAGGTTGATCAGATGGTGTAAGCAGATTTAAACCCCGCTCCGCTGAAACAAACTCACAGGTTCCACATTCATTTCCACACCTAAGTGCATCCATGGGAAAGGAAGGAAAAGACTCCAGTAAGGTGTGCCAAAATTTTTCAGAAGAAAATGCAAATGGCAATACTTCCCTTTCAAAAGTAAAAAGTGTTCAAGATTTTTTTTTTTTTTAATACAGTCCCAGGAACTTCACATTTAAAGATGTGCTGATATTTTGTGTGATAGTCCCACAAGCCCTTAGCACACGTGGAGAGCTGCAGTCCTTGGTGCTGTACAAGGGGACCTCTTCCATTAACAAGCGTGAAGCAAAGAGCTCAGCCCTTTGAAGGCAATTGTTGAAGCTTCATGAACCAACAGTCCTTCCTGCTGCCTTCCCAGGGAATTTCTCCACAGCAGCTGAGAGAAGGAGCTGGCACCTACTACAGTCCCGCGGCCATTCAAAGGCTATTTTTCAGAGATCTTCCAAGTAAGTTCAGACGTAGGGTGGGATGCACTTACAGCCCTGTGAAGGCTCAAGTTCAGAAGAAGAGCAGCTGCTTTACCGAGCAGCGAAGCAAGCCCGCTTGTTAGCAACCTTGTGCTTCAGGACTAGTAGCTAGTAGGAAGCAGTAATCAAGAGCTCCAAAATCATCAACCAAGTTTAACCCCACGAGTGACGTGTCACCCAAGGCTGACAGCACACTGCCACCTGTCTCAGCTCAGATGACTACCAACACTTGGGAGGAGTGGGAAGAGGAGGTTAGGAAGGGTCTTCCAAAGCCTTCACCTTGAAATAGACTAACAACAATTTCCAGTGAATAGTTACCAAGAAAATTATAGCCAGAGTCCCAGAAGAGAAACAAGAAGCGGACAGCCTGTCCTTCTCCAGCCTTTCCAAAGACAACCCTGGAGAGAAAAGGAAGCATCTGAATGCAAAGAAAACAAAGAATCTGCCTGACTACAGTGCTGTGTCAGATTGCCTTCCCTGGAAGTGATGATGGGGGGCTCACCACCTCAGCAAAGTCAAACATCAACTGTGAGGCGAAGGCTCCATAAATCACATCCTCCTTGTGGAAATAATTTTGGGATGTTATTTTGAAGGTGACTGGATTAAATATATACTTATACATCAGCAACTGGTTGAGAGTAGGTAATGAAACAGATCTAAGCCAGGTACCAGGAGCACATGGGATCGTAGAGATGAGTACAGAAACACAAGCACAGTGTTAGCTGGGGTATTGCTGCAGGTAGAGAGTTGTGGGGTTCTGTTTTGTTTTGTTTTTGAGGTGTAACGATGACAGCCATACTCTGCAGAAGTTGGTAAGTGTGTGTAGAAACTTGCACATTTCAGTCAAGTTCAGCAAGAATAAGATCTCTGAGAGAAGCTTCCAGGTAATGAAAGTTCCTCTGAGAAGTCGTCCAAGTTAATTATGAGACGGATGACAGGTAGACAGGCAAACCCCCAGCATTCCACATACGCCGTTTGCCACGTGAAATGACACACAACTTGCAGAGAACAGACTTGGTCAGGGACTTGCAGAGACACGGAGAGACGGTAACCACCACGCAGCAGTACAAGATCTTCCTGGATGTGCTATTTTTGAGGCCCAGCCTTCTTGTGAGCAGTGGGACGTTCCGCATGGCACACTCCGTTCCAAGAAGTTGGCAGAATAAAGCAAACAGCAAGAGCATAAGAAAAAATAGATCTAAGAATCTCCTAGCAACTTTCCCAGACTCCCCTTTGGTCCCATCTCTAATGAGATTTAGAACGTGCCCTTGTTTTTTTGCTGCAAAAAATCATTAAACTTTTATCCCCTTTTTTTGCTGCTCCTGTGCACCCCATTTCCAGTTTCACCCAGCTTGTCGCTATCATGACAGGAATGCCATCTTCGAAAAATTTCACATGAGGTCTGGGATATTTATCCCCAACAACAGGATGCAACCACTAATTACAACACTAGCTGATAAAACCTTGCAGCAGAAGATGAGACATGAAAAAGTCAGAGGAAAACAAAAGCAGCACGTCATTCCTGAAGACAAGAGAGGAGAACTGTGGACGTGGTGGACATCTTTGTAGATTTAATGTCTGCATTCAGCCTGCTCATGCTAAAGACCTAATTCATCACTGTAAACTCTAATCAAGACCAACACTCTCCAAAACTCCATCTCTGAAGACAAGGTCTCCGAGTGGTGATCTCAGAGCATGGGTGAAACTGGAAGAAATTAACCTTAGCTACTGAATATGACCAATGCAGTACCAGAGAAGTACTTCAGACTGAGCATGTCAACACAGGAATGAATGAAGGATTATGGTTTTAAAGATTAAGCTCCTAACAAACGAACAGCTTGAGGAACCATTCTAAAAAGAAAATGTGGGGAAGTTCCAGTAATCACCTTTCTGGTGTTCTTCGACAAAGGCACTTGGAACTTTACAAAGTATTTCACAAACATAATCCCATCTATTATGATGGGGAAAAAAGATGACAACTGAATTGCTCATTGCAAAGTTTGTTCTCCACAGAGCTGGAAAATGTCAGGATTCTCTAGAGCAGAAAACTGCAGTTTCCTGAAGCTCTATCTGCAGCATGCAAGAATCAATCAGGTCATCAGCAGAAACAACAACAAAAAAAGACCTGCATAAACCAGAACAGTTGTATTAAGGTATGACATTTTCTCAGTTTCTTATCTCTCTGTATCTTTGGCACGCACAGAACTGAGAAGAGAGATGTCTTTTCCAACCTACTCCCACAGGCAGTTCACTTGCCATAAAATCCAAACTTTCTCTCTTTCACCCCTCCCAGATTTTTGCCTTACGTAAGGAAGCTGGGCTCACAACTTCTCCTCCAAACCAGCAGCTCCTTACAGTCCTTTTTTCTATGTTGTTTAACCAAGACACTGAGCACTCTCCTAAAGGACAGCTATTCCCCTCTCCATAACCAGACACAACACTGAGCTCCCCTTTGCTAGACGAAGCACAGTACTGAGCAAGGCACTGCCTCAGCCTCTCCCAGCAAGAAGAGAGCTTTGACACGAGGAAGAAAAAGTTCTGTACTTTTAGAGCAATGACCTATACAGGCAGCAGCCAGATGAGTCCATCAGGACAAACTCAACCATCTGGAATAAAATGTCATTGCTTCAGCAGAAGAGGGTGCGAGGGAACAGCCATCCTGCGAACACACCTGTGGAGTCACACTGCCCTGGGATCCCTGGAACGGGCACGTCCAGAGCATCCTGCCCACACCTACCTACACACTGGGCTTTGCAGACCCCGGATGAGATCACCTAATTCTTTTGCTGGCATTTGGATTTCAAAGCGAATACCGAGGTCTTCAATAGACTCCACGCTGTCTGATCTCTCTATGAAGTTTTAACTATTAGATCACTTAATTTGAAAACTCTAAAAGCAACTATCGAGGAGATGCATGAGGCAGTGGGGAGTTACGGGGTCAAGCAGGAAAGATCCAGAAATGCAGATCAATGCATCTCTGCACATATTCAAAAAGCACCTTTCACTGGAAAACGTTGATAGGTGGAGTCTTATCAACATGCAGAACCTCTACGTTTCTTTTTAAACAGCAGCTTTACGAGCTTCAAGGCTTAGATTTCTAGTTGTAACTTTTAATTTATGGATCTCTGATAGTCTGCAAAATAACATGGAGATGTAGTGGGAATCTGATCTCCATTTCAGATAGTATCTTCCACTGCAACAGCAGAAATATGCAGCATATTTTCCACCTCTGTTCCAAGTGAGTGACGGTTACTGTTGCCACAAGACTGCTATGCAAAAAAAAAAAAAAAGGGAGTGGTGGTAGTGTTGAGCTGCACAATAACCAAAGAGAAAGGTGGTCCAGGAAAGTCTATTAAAATTGTTGCTTGAATTATGACCACAGGTAAGCTCCTTCAGCTTTCTTAACCACATTTGCTCATTTTTTAATTATTTTTTTAAACCTGAGTAATATCAAAGCATCACTGAAAGACTAGAACAGCCTATTCACAGCCTGTTGGTTTGTGGATAGCCTGTTTCACTATTTTATCTGCCAGTCTGTCCAGTTTCCTTCTAATTCACATGGTGCTTTTGCAGAGCAACAGGGCAGAGGAATCACACTTAAAATCACTGGGATGTCTGGAGCGCAGAGGTGTTTAATGGAGTCCTCCTGCCTGTAACCCCTACACTCGCTGAAACTACTTGAGCTTGTTTTGGAAAGAGATCCAACTTCCAAGTGGAGAGCATCCTTTTAGAAATACCGGTTTGTCCTCAATCCACAATTTCCTGATCTAAAGGTGAATAACAAGGACTCAAGGGTCCCAGACTCCAGACTCTGCCACCAGAAGAGCTGTGAAACAACATCGCTGGCTGGGGGGAGAATGGATTGAGAGCAGCCCTGAGGAGAAGGACTCAGGGGTGCTGGGTGATGAGAAACTCCACATGGGCCGGCAGTGTGCGCCTGCAGCCGAGAAACCAACTGTGTCCTGGGGGCATCCCCAGCAGCATGAGCAGCAGGACGAGGGAGGTGACTGTCCCCCTCTGCTCTGGTGAGACCACCCCTGCAGGGCTGCACCCAGCTCTGGGGTCCTCAGCACAGGACAGACACGGAGCTGCCAGAGCGGGGCCAAAGGAGCCACGGAGATGGTCAGAGGCTGGAGCATCTTCTATATGAGGCTGAGAGAGTTGGGGGTGTGCAGCCTGGAGAAGAGAAGGCTCCAGGGAGACCTTCCAGTGCTGAAAGGGGGCTACAAGACAGATGGGGAGGGCTCTTCATCAGGGGGTACAGGGACAGGACGAGGGGTAACAGTTTAAAGCTGAAAGAGGAGAGACTGAGATGAGATATTGGGGAGAAATGTTCTCCTGCGCGGGGGGTGAGGCAGTGGCCCAGGCTGCCAAGAGAAGCTGTGGATGCCCCATCCCTGGAGGGGTTCAAGGCCAGGCTGGATGAGGCTTTGGGCAACCTGGGCTAGTGGGAGGTGTTCCTGCCCATGGCAGGGGCTGGGACTCGATGATCTTTAAGGTTCCTTCCAACCCAAACCCTTCTGTGACTCTATGAACATGCACAGCCCCTGGTCCCCAGACTCTGTGCTCCTCCTCTATAATGCTGCCTCCTCTCGTGTTGGGGGATGGCGTTCATTAAATCCCACACTCAGAAATTTTTACACCCAAATATCATTCCATATTATTGAATTTGGGGTCAGAAGTCCCATTTTCTGATTCTCTNGGCAACCTGGGCTAGCGGGAGGTGTCCCTGCCCATGGCAGGGGGTGGGACTCGATGATCTTTAAGGTTCCTTCCAACCCAAACCCTTCTGTGATTCTATGAACATGCACAGCCCCTGGTCCCCAGACTCTGTGCTCCTCCTCTATAATGCTGTCCTCCTCTTGTGTAGGAGGATGGTGTTCAATAAATCTCACACTCAAAAATTTTTACACCCAAATACCATTCTGTATTATTGAATTTGGGGTCAGAAGTCCCATTTTCTGATTCTCTGCAACACAGGCCACCTGACTCTCAACTGCATAACCTTTCTGTGCCCAGGGAGCAGTGCCCAGCTGCTGAGAAACCAAGTGATGGTCAGCAGCAGCGATGCAGGAAACCACCAAAGCACGTTGGTTTGCTTAGTTTTTAACCCTGTGTGATCTTGAGCACCCATTCACACAGGATGCTTTTTTTTTAAAGACACTACTGAAGGAGTAAATTAACATGCAGAGATGCATAAAATCTGAATTTCTGGTTTCACACTATAAATTTCAGATGTTTAGGTCATTGTCCCCGTATGAGCCACATGGCTGACCTTGTCCTCCCCACGGAAACTTAATCAGCAGACAAGGGAACAGGCATGAGAGAAGTTTTCCCTTGGCCAGAAGAGCATCAGCATTCAGCACCAGTACCCACTGACATCATCCAGCCACCTCGTGGTGATCGAAGGCACCGTGATAAGAGTGCTGGCAGCCACGCCGGCGCTCCAAACCCAAGCACGTACGCTGGCATCCTTCACGTTCTGTGCAATAGGTTTCAACTTAGCAGTTTTGCTTCTAGATTTCCATGTTGGAACATGAACAGGGGGAAATGAAAGATTATTTAAGGGAAAGCCCATCATAAGGTTAAGTGCAATCAAATCAAGTATTTCTGTTGTAAACACAGGGAAACTTCTCCCCCAGCACATAACCTCAGAACCTAAGGACACAGAAACACCTCCCGTGGTACCAAGGTGCTGCTTTGGGAAATTCCTTCTGTACTGGGGATTTGTGTGCATAAGATGGGGACAACAAAGCTTCTGCGTGACTCATACTACCATGAACTTTTCCAAAGGCCTGCTGGCTAACATAGTGAGCTACCAGGTGGGACTTC
Source organism: Syrrhaptes paradoxus (assembly GCA_013400615.1). Taxonomy (NCBI): domain Eukaryota; kingdom Metazoa; phylum Chordata; class Aves; order Pterocliformes; family Pteroclidae; genus Syrrhaptes; species Syrrhaptes paradoxus. The sequence goes on from VZTO01022585.1 coordinate 38,686, forward strand.
CCTTTCTCCCAAAGGACACTTACAGTGAGCAGTACAAGCACAGCAAAGTCTGCAGCTAAGCCCTCCCAGCATGAGCCCAGACACAGTCTGTGTGAGAGTGTGTTCCACAGAAAACCAAAAAAAGTTCTCCAAAAAGCCTACCATCTTCCCCACCCAGTAGTAATTTGATCTTTATCATCATTTGGTCACTGAAGCAGAGAGATGTAGCAAATCCAAGTGACCAAGGAATTAAGGTAGGCACAGTCCCAGGTCCACAGGAGGCTCCCATGAGACTTAGGAGTGACCTTGGGACATTGCCTGTCTTCCCCAGAGCTTAGAGGGCTGGGAAGAGCTCACAGCCCACACCTTCGCACCAGCATCTTTCCTCAGCTCCCAAGTGGGAGCCATGCAATACCTTCAAGCCACCCAAGCAGCCCAGGGATGACACATTCAAGGAAAAATATTCAGCAGGATTTACGGACTCTGCTGCTAAAGGCAGGACAGAAGGTGCAGCAGCTTTCCACAGGGAGTAAGAGAATGTGAATATATTCACCACACACATATATACATATATATAGTTTGATGGGTAAAATACACGTCTGGACTATGACACTTAAGTCATTCATCATTTCTTCCCTCCAGCCAACCTAACCGGATCCTACTTCTATTTGCTATGTGCACACACATGTGCACACACATGTACACATACAAAAGAAAAATTCACAAGGCAGAGGGTCTCCAGGAGACCAAAGATCCTGCCTGTGTCAGGTGCACTGCATGGAGTCCTCTAATGCACATGTTTCTAGGTCACTCTTTAAATTGGGGGGAGAAGGATAGGAAGGGGGAGCAGGGGCCACTGGCCTGGGGAGCACTTGGGCTATGGCTACCCAGAAGCACACCTGCAAAAGATGGAACGCAGATGCTCCCCCTAAATCTCAGCCCAGGAAGCATCTGGCCACAAGTCCGTATGCCGTAGCATCATTTTAGATTTTAACAGCGGCAGCAGCAACCACCACACAGAACAATTCTGGCTGCTGGCACTGCTGCTGCTTCTTCCCTCCATTCACAACCTTTAGCTGTGGTCACACACACACACACTGTCCGTCTTGTGCACGTAGAAATCCGAAGCGATTCGGGGGATCAAGAAATGGTGGTATTGAAGGAAAAAAACCCACCGTTCAGGCAGGGTAAAACAAGAAGGGGAGGGCTTGCTGGTGTAATTTCAGGGTTGGTCTAGGATGATGTCATAGCACTGAGCAAATGCCATGGCCAAGCCGCGGGTACTTCCTAACGCTCCCCCTCCATCCGACCACTAATACCGTCAGGCTGAAATATTTCAGATTACATTTCTTTTCGCTTTAAAAAGCCATTTTTCACTCCTTTCTCTCAAAAGGATGCTGCCGACTGCAGCCCGTGAGGACGCGAGGTGGGGGAGGCGGCACGACAACTAACTCTTCCGGCACACACCCCTTTCCCTACTACAAAGGCATCCACAGCAATCACATTTGCAATAGTACAAATCTTGACGGATTCATCCCATCCCCCCTCCTCTTTGTAAGCCCACAGCCCGCTCTAAGCCCTCTCCCTTATCGCAACCCAGCAATCCTTCCCAGGGATCAAGCTGAAAAATGCAGTCACAGTACGGCTGCTTGAAATAAATGAATGAATGGAAAAAAAAAAACCACCAACCCACACCAGCTAGCAGCTCAGCCGGGAAGCAGCAGTCTTATTGTTTCAAAACCCATCTGCATCTCCACAATATTTAAATATATTTCACACGAGCACATACACACACTTTATCCACATGCAAATAAACATATTAACAAAAGAGACAGGAGGAAAAGGGCAGGGGGCGGGGGGGAAATCTGAGATTATATTAACTTCATCCAGGCAAGTGGCTTATTTCACACAGGCTGGAAATACACAGAGAAATTCAATATATTCTGCATTTTACATCTCACACACAGAGCTAAAACATCCTTCAGTGCAATATCTAGTTGCTATGCCAACAACAACAACAAAAAGCAATAATTAGGAGAGGGAAAAAAAAAAAAAATTGCTGACCCGTATTGAGAGGGAGAGGGGGAGCGGGGAGTGGGGTGGGTGCCGCTTACCAAAGATGCTGATTTGATTGTGGCAAAGCGCTCTCGGTTCCGGTAGTGGAGGGCCTGATTCTGCACTGACTGGGTAGGCCGCACCTCAGGCCTGCGATCCCTGTGGCCCACCTCATCCCTTATAAATACATGATCCTGCAGAAATGGATAAAAACAAGGAGAAAGTCCGGCTGTGCTCTTCCCGCGGCGGCTGCCTCTCTCTCAGCCCTCTGTCTGCACAAGCGCGGCGGTTGGAGAGGCATAGTTCAGCTCTCTGCTAGCCCCGGCAGCTCCCACGGTACAAAATGAATAAGCAACACATTGCAGGCTGGGGTTCGGCGCGTCAGCTGATCGCCAGCAGGATGCCTTCTCAATCCCTGCCTCGGATTTTTTTTTTTTTTTTTTTTAAACCTTCGGTATTACATATGTGCAAAAAAAAAGACGATTGAAAAGCACAAAGCGATGCAGAGCGACGGGACTCCTCGGACACGTCGGGCTCAAGCACTGCAACCCAGCAATCCCGTTGGAAACGTGATTTCCATGTCTAGCAAAAAAGATGCTGTTCCCTTTTAACACACGAGCACCATTCTGCCTCATTCCCTTTGCCCAGCGGCTCGTCCTCGGTCGGGTTTCTTTGTCTCCTGTTTGCTATCTGCCGCGGAGGACGAGCATCCCGCCTAGAACCAGGGCAGCAGGCTGGGGAGGACCCGGACAGCCTCCGTGGCCACCCAGGGATCCTGCTTTCCAGTCATGATCCTGCACGGTTCTAGCACTTTCTCTCCACAGCCCACAAAGGATTTTTTTTTTTTCTCTCCCCTTTTAAAGCAACAGCTCACAGGTTTTAGCACGAATGGTTCCTGGCAAGGCTTCGCGAGGAGCGGCTGTGCACCTGCAAAACCACGCGGGCAAATCTGGCAACGGAACAAAGCTCTCGTCAAGCGATAGAGGAGACACCCTAATCAGAAAGGCCAGCAAAAACCACCGCCACAATCCCGCTCATTGAAACAGTGACTGACGAAATTCACGGGCTACGCCCTCGGGATGGAGCGGGCTGTGCAGCCCAGGCGTGTCCCGCTGCCTCCCGCCGCAGCTCCCAGCTGCGATGGCACCTCTGCCTCGCTGCCATCTGCCACCGTTCACTGGCTCCCATCCTCAACCTCCAGCTCCTAAAAAACTTGAAGGAAAACAGAGATTCTTCTTGAATTAAATAAAGCAGCAGCTTTGGCGCTCTGGCGTGCCAGCGAGGTCAGAGCGCCCTACGGCGAGAAGCCAGCCAGCACCGAGCAGCATCTCCACCGTGACACTGCTGTCGTACCGACACTCCTTTGTCACTCTGCAGACACTTGCTTCCCTCTCTGCTGTCCTCAATTTCTAGTTGCTTCCAGTCTGGTCCCATGCACATTCAGCCACTTTCAATATCATTTTGTAAATGATTTCAAGCGAAAGCCAAACAGGTACAGAAATGCTGATATAAAGAGTTGGATGACACATGGATTTAAAGGGCTTCAAACCCAACACCTTTTCTCAGATCCATCATTTGAAGCATTTCCGCTCCACACTGACCTTTCACTGGCCTTTGCACAGAGAGCACAACGGCCGAGACCATCACAGAACCCCGCCTGCACCGGAGACAGAACACGCCTGAAACAGCTCAAGAGGACAGTCCTCCATAGAAGGAGCAGGACTGACTTGCGTAATGAAAAGTTGCAGCTTCATTTTATTTTGGTCATCCCTATACCGGACTTGTTGCCGCACTGTCTCACCAGGGGAAGGCAGCGGTACAGACGGGCAGTTACTGGCAACGGAGCTGATCCTGGATTTTCAACTCATGCGTGTTGGTACGACAGGCAGGACTCGGACTTGCACGCTTTCCTGAGAAAGGCATGTCTTCGGCTCTAGAACAGTCATCCCAAAAACCCTGCCTGATCAAACATTTAGAGTTTAACAGTATCACTCAGTTTAACTGGACTTCTGGCTTCACTGAAGAATATCAGTTCAAGGTTTCAGTAGCTTTGCAGCACCATTGCCTATCACGCAGGTGTAAGAAGGGCTCTGTGACACACAAATAACCCAAAGCCAACGGGCTGGCTACTAACATCACCCTTTCATTTGGTATTTCTGTTTCTTGTATGCCAGGGTGAATGTGAAACATCAATACCAGAGAAGCACCAAATCACTGAAAAAAAGACTTTAAAAATGGGCATTGGATTTTTCAGAATGCTCCAAGATACCACCTCAAATGACAAGATGAAATTGTAACTACTTCTTCTATGGGAAAATTAATCTGTGAGTTACTTTCTGTTATCTAAGGGGTGGATTCTTAGAGGGCAGAATGTCATCCTGGTCTTTTTTTATGGGACTCCTGGTTACTTCAGTGCACATCAGAAGCTCACAGCAGAATGTAGCTGCCCTTCAGGAATGTGAATTCACTGCATTCGCCATCCAGACTGAGCTGGGCAAGGAAGGGGAAAATTCCTTTGCAGCCGAGCAAGCAAAAGGACCAATTTCAAGTGGACAAAGAACTCCGTGGTTGTCCTTGGCACCCCTTAATCTGGGATCTGAGGCTTCAGCATCAGGCAGGCAGCCACCGCTAACTCTCAACTAAGCCCATGAAACCATAATAGGCAAAACATTTTTCAGAAAAGCTGTCAGGCTACCAGAAATCAAATCACTTGATGTGAAGTTACACTACCCCAGAGCCTGCTAGTAAACGGAGACCTGCAAGATAAATAAACCTGAGAGGAGCCAGATCTCCACCAGCCTTCCTCAGACAACGTGACTGGTGGCTGCTACAGCAAACATCTACCTACAAACCCAGAAAAGAGATTTCTGCTCTTTTTATTTTATTTTCTTCTCCGAAAAGCTTGCTAAGAGACACTGCAATCCCATCTCCTTTCAGATGCTGGCACAAATCAGGAAATTTTGTTTCAAACTTTTCGCTCCAGGTTTGTGGAAAGCAAAGATCCAGAACTGGCACCTCAGCTCAAGTTACTGAGTAAATCAAATCTGATCAAAAGCACCCCAGAAACGCATTGGGTTTGGGTCAGGGTATCTCAACCCTAAATCTGTGGTTCCAACGCTGGTCGGTGTTTAAAGTAATGTCTCTTCTGTGTGTATCTCACTGTCCACCCGTTCTCTGTGTTTACAGCAATATTTGCCTTATGAATACAACTTCAGGCAAGTTCAGATCACAACTCACGTTAAACCCTTCAAATCCTTCTGTTTAGGGTCTGTGATCTTCAACCTCCTACTGAAGCAGTAATTTGTTCTTTCGCCTGTATTATCTGCCACATGAGCAGTTTTCAGGTTGATCACAACCACTGGGGTTTAGGCTGGGTGTTGGCTTTGACGCCGCTGATCATATCCACCAGGAGTTCACAGCTACTTAAGTGATGCTAAAGAGCAAGTCTCACAAAAACAATGAAAAAACACAAAAAGCAGGCGTGCTACGTATATTATAGATTAATAAGTAGCCAAAAAAAATTGGTTTTGTGGAAGTTAATCTCCAGATAAATAGAAATGCAGAGAAGCAATCAGAACATTTGTCCAGACACCAACTGATGCAAGAGGCTTTTGGCTGGATTTCCACCCCTGGTGTATTGTCTGAGCATCTTACAACGCAATATTCTGACTAGACTCCTTCCGGTTAACACTTAATAATTACACTGATCAGATATTTTTTTTGTTTTGTTTTTAGAGAAGGATATAGCTTGTTCCAAGGAATGCTAGGGGAAAAACCCCACACAAACACACTGCTGAAGCAAAACTTCCCAGGCGAATGAAATACCTGCTCAGAAGACAACTGGAACAAGCAAGCTACAGAAGCAAACAGAAAACAACTCAGTAGGTAGACTAGAGCTGGGTTTTTTCCTACCAAAAAATCAATGAGAGTTTTGCCTCAGATTTTAATCACAGCAAAACTGTGCAGATGTATCTGTAAACTGCATTTGATATTTACATTTTTTCAGTATATAACATCATAATATGGCCAAAACAACCTTCGCACTGGCAAAGCACCAAGCACAAGTGCAAAGAATTAATGAAATACAGAGAAAGGAGTCCCATCGTCTTGAGCAGCTGATTCAGAAACTAACACACACCCCAGCTGCAAACTGATCACACTGGGCCAGCCTAAAACTCAAACATCCAAACTCTCACCCCAAAAGGAACATTCACTTGCACGATGCATTTTTGGCGATGCACACCAACTAAAAACCTTCACAAACACTGTTTGCACAAGAGGATTCACTATCTGGAAAGGACTGCCAGTCTCCTAGACAAATAGGAAAGGCAATTTCTGAGCCGTAGTAAGGCCTTTAGTGGAATTGCAGCAAATCTCTTCCTTCTAAGAACTTAAAGAGCAAGGAAAGCAACAGTGTGCCATCGTTCATTTTAACGCATTGCACTAAATGCCTCGATCATCTACAGGGAGGTTTGAGAACCAAGAAAAGGCTTCCTGTCACCAGCCTGCTTGACATGGCTCCAGAAGGTGCTCAAGCAGTCATCGCTGCTGGCACATGCAAGCCCAAACTCAGGAAGTCATTACCTACATATCCTTTACATCTCATAAAACCAACATATTTTCCAAATATGATTCATAAATCTTGGTATGTAGGAAAACACACACTCAGCTTTGCCTCAGCTGTACCTCCTGTAGAGCTGCCACGCCAGAGCACTCTCCATCCACAGAATTTGGCGCGGATGCTGCGTATTAACCCTGGCACGAGGGGTGGCGTGTAGAGATCAATTTAATGGGCTTGGAAAGTCACTCGAGTTGCTACGGTTATTACAGAAGTATGTTTTTATTGCAGACATTGGGCAAGGATTTGTGATGATCAACTATGAACATCCCCTTTTCATCTTTTTGTTATAAACTAGATTTTAATCAGAAGATTCCCCTGACAGTTTTATTGCCCAAGTTTCATCTTCGTAAGTACTGACAATTTTAAGGTTGAAGTAAGTGATAGCAACAACTCTATACTGCAGTTGAACAAAACAATACTGTACTGGCTTTTTGTTCAGATTAAAAGTGTAACCTTTTTTTACTATTATAAAGTTATACAGAAATAAAATGATATGGGAGCATTCCAAGTCCTACCCCTCTGGCATATTAATTTAGGACAAAAAAATAATATTTCAGAGAAGCCACCTGTGCACACAGTGACATACACCAGCAGTGGGAGTCACCGGGGCTCTAAGCACGAGCTTAGAAGCGTGGAACTCTGCTGCTGCCCCGAAGCTCTTGTGCTATGGAAGGAGTGAGGCTGTGCCTGCTTTTAAAATTTATCACAACCACTATTCTCCATCAGGAAAAACCCAGGCAACTCTGCTGCCACAAACCAGTATAGCCAGGGAAAATTAACCAGGTCAGAAGCAAGTCATTTCACTTACCCTGTGACCACAGAACCTTTTTGGGAGTTACAGCCAACTAGCAGCTGTCATTAAAAAAAAGTTAATAAATGCTTTTACTCCATCAGCTTGTTTCTTATGCTCTGTCTCGGAGCAGCTGGTCACAGTACAGATGCTGGGAGTGTTTGATGGGGACACTGAAAGCTTCTCCCAGCCTAGTGCTGCACAGGCGACGCAGCGAGACCCTGAGGTCTGCTCCTGATTTACACCAAGTAAATGCCACTCCAGACTGGCTCTTCGCACC
>VZTO01022585.1:46911-68706 GCA_013400615.1 Syrrhaptes paradoxus
GATCTACAGGTGATTCCTTTCACAATACTTCAGTGACAATATGCAAGAGACCCTGTTCTTCCAAACCGGACAACAAAAACCTCCCTGCGGTGTCATCCTTAGGCACTGCACCCAGCTGAGTGTGTTAATCTTAAAGGAAACAACAGCTACGCAGAAGTCTAAGAGGGTGGAATTCCTAGCCTCAGAAATCTTCCTGTACTTGTACTTTAGAAGTGCCACACAATTGCTGGAGAACAAAATCTTATTGTTAAAGCAAGCAGGAACTCGACTTCTTTCACAAATGCGATCTCTGTCTGACGGGAGCGGTTCACATTTTGCTTTCACCAACTGCAAAGACTGTAACAGTCTGTAACATTATAATGCATGACTGTTGTGTCAACCAATCCCTCCAACTTTGCTTTTAACGCTTAACAATGTGAAATCAAAATTAATACACACTTCTGAAGCCTACAGAAAACGAGAAAAAGCTCCCACCCTAATCACCCGAAAAATCAGTTGTGCCACTCTTCAGAGTAGTTCCCCAGGCTGGCACTTTGTACCTAACANCTCACATTTTGTTTTCACCAACTGCAAAGACACGGGTCAGTCTCACATTATAATGCATGACTGTTTGTCAACCAATCCCTCCAACTTCACTTTTAATGTATACATAAATACAACTGCTTAACAATGTGACATCAAAATTAATACACGCTTCTGAAGCCTACAGAAAATGAGAAAAAGCTCCCACCCTAATCACCCGAAAATCAGTTGTGCCACTCTTCAGAGTAGTTCCCCAGGCTGGCACTTTGTACCTAACACACTTTTTTCAGAAAGATGAAAATAAAACCTTCTTTAAAGGTGCTATTGCAAATGTATTTCAGAAAGATGTAAACCCCCAAAACCTATGCAACTCATCGGCGAGTATCTGTAGATACGCAAGGCAATCTTTTGGTGAAGACAACATCTCAAGAGCTCCCTTTTATAAGCATTTCAATGATCAATTACACAAACACTGTATTGCAGGGGGGAAAATTGCTTACAAATATTTAGTTAGTTACAACCAGGTTTTGCTGTAATGCTACAAATGAGAAATTTGTCCTTTTCATGCTGCTGTAACATTTTAGCTCCTCTGGCAAAAAGAATACGCACACTTTGAAGCTCTTTGCAAATGCAATCACACAAACAACTTACATTTTACTGCCCACTAGCAAAGGACACTACTAAGGCCAAGCCAAAACTATTTTAGTCAAACAATCCTAGCTTTAGCTTGATATCTAGCACTAAGAAAACAAAAGGCAACAGATCACAACATGCAACAAAAGAGCAGAAAAGCATCGAGTGGAACTTGACTCAAAACGTACCTCGTGGGAAGGGTCCAAAGTTCTGCACACTTCCACTGCTCGTGGGGGAAATCCAAGTGCAAGCAGATTTTAATCACACAGTGTGACTGGTAAACGGTTAGCTCAGCTGCCACGACCACTTGTCACCACACCACGTAACACAGTACAGACACTCGGAAGGAAACGAGGACCGATGTTACGAGCAGAGATGAAGTGCACATGCGGGGCTGGGTAAGGAGGCATGCAGCAAGCCTGCGTGAACCCTGCCTGGACACTGACAGTGCTACCTTTCATGAGCCGCCTCTTTTTATTTTCAGAGATTATTTAAATGCAGTTTAGCTTCTAAAGAAAAAAAAAACAAAACACAGAACTTGATTCTGGCAAGCCCGGCACCAGGTCCTGCTCTCAGGAGCAGATGGCTCAGCACAAGACCACACAGCAGAGTGATGGTTGGGCCCTGCGCGGGTGAGCCAACGTGAGCTATAGCAGGGACCGCAGGAAGCTATGGAGAGCACCAGAGAACATACCTTCTTATGAACAACGGAGGAAGTGGAATTAATTGTGCTCTCGTCACTATGCATCATGACCAGTTCGGGGCTGCTCTCATCCAGGACCTCCTGCATGCTGCTCACACTGCTGCTCTGACTGCCTGTGCTCACAGACATACTCGGGATGGAGTGGTTGCTGCCCAGACTGTCCATCTTCCTACTCAGGTTTGATCCATGCTCACTGTCCTATAAAACAAGGGGCATCAGTTACAAATCCGGCAGGAGATCACCTGCCCGGCGTGTGCCTGCAATGCCCAGAGTTTGTTTTAAAGGCTGCTCTGCAGAGTTAACGGCTCTTTGCTCATTATTTTGGCAACTATGTTTGTCAAGGCTGCTTGGGTTGTGACATATTCCATATGGGCAGTTAGCTTTTGCCTTTTCCCCTGCCATCTTCCTACATCAGGTTTCAAGCCAGTTTTTCTACATGTCAGTAAGTCTGAGCATGACTCTTGGCTTGACTAGGAGCCATCCAGGAACAACGGATGGCTGGTGGAAGGGAGGCTCACAATTAAAAGGAGCAATCTAATTTTGATTAAAACAAAGTTCCAAGTCAGGGCATGCCGCTATGCTCTTTGTGAATCAGAAAAGATGTAAGATAATGAAAGTTTATGATTTGATACCAATCACACGGTGCTTAACAGGTGTGGAGGTTTTTTCAAAAATGACATTTTGTCAAGCTAAAAGCCCCTTTAACTTAGTGTTTTCAGCCAAGATAAATTCTTCATTCACCTTTAAGCAGCTGACTCAGAAGAGCCTGCATTATTGCAATGATTAAAACCATTTTAATCTACTTAGACATACGTAGATAAATATTCCTCGTACAGGAGGTATTTTTGATTGTACAGACAAATATCAGAAGTTAGCATCATTTTTTCTTGTTGCATACTTGTACCAGCTCAGTAATCCCAGAATATGCCTTAATCTGGACTGATGTAGAGGATTTATGGAGTCCTTTGTAATTAACTAGTGGCACTGAAGAGGCTTGCAAGGAGTCACAGGGAGGACTGAGAACTCTGAAATAGACTTGATTCACCAAAATAAATGGCTTGCTACTGCACCCAGGTTATCCTGGCCTCTAAAGGGAGCCTGGGGAGAATTACACTATGAATCAATTAACTAGGTACTCATTTAGTTGGAAACCAATAGAAAGATAAAATTGTCAGACTTGATAATGTGTATTTGATGGTGTGATTATTTTTTAAGCAATCAGCAGATCATTCTGAGCCTGTGTGAGAGCACATAAAATCCAAAATAATACTATTTTACAGAGAAAATATGCACGTGAGAATGAAGATATTCCCAGGATGCTTATATAAAGTTGTAGAAGAAATAACGTAATGAAGCATCCGAGATGAGGAGATGGCTATGTAATTAATAAATGTATATGCACAAAGGACAGAGATGAGATTGCATATGCAACCTTAACCTCGGATTTCCTGAAATAAATACTTTCCAAATGACCTTAACTTTCCTGCAAGGGCTCTGAGGAAAGCATTAGTAATATTTTGAGTGTTAAAGATTTGTAATGCTCCTTTTCTGCCTTAGAAAGTCTCAGGTAGACAAAGGAACTGTCTTGTGGCATTTACCAGGTGAGCAGCTTCTGTTAACCAGTTAAGTAGGAACTGAAGCACGTGCGACGTTTTCCTTTCGCTGCCAAGTTAGTGATGCACACGAGCAACACAACCTCCTTTCGTGGCACACAAGCTCAGTGGTAAAACGCAGCGCCGAGCATGCTGTGCACATGCAGAGTGGGAGCTTCATTAGAGTGTTAATTCCTGGAAATACAGTATCTTCTCCCCCCTCTTTTTAGGGGTGAGGACAGGAGGAACACAAGACACATCTTGGAGTCAGCTACCATGCACTTAGCTGTTGAGCCTGGATCTGCTAAAGAGTCAAGTGGGAAACCCATTCTCCTGCGCCTTCCTGCCCTCTCACTCTCCTAACAGCTTTTCACACACAGGTAGAGGAAGCTTAATGGCTTCAGTGCAAAAATCTGACAATTCTGCCACCCCCAACTAAGCTCGAGGTTTAGAAGTTGGCTAGCTGGAGGGTTAGAACAGGAGCACGTTGTGGTTTGAATCACAGACAGTGCTGTTCTTGCTCCTTTTGCGCATCTCCTTCAAAGTGAAGGACCAAGTGCCAGTCCCCCCTTCTGTGTGCCCTCCCACCTGACACCCAGGCTCGCCCATTTCTTCAACCACAACTCTAGTTTAGCTTTAAAGGAACATCTGACACACACAAACCTCAAAACCAAGTTCCTGAATCTATGCTGACCTTGGGCATCTCACTGCATATTATCTGGCTATACTGCAGCAAAAAGGAATACAAACATCAGTCTGCCTGTCAATTTTTGTTCTTGAGAACCAGTCATGGATTTCTTTACCCAGCGTCCCTGTGCCAAATTACATTAATTTCCATCTAAGCTCATCAATTGAAAAATGACTGGTTCCCTTCTCTAAGCCACAGGTAGTGTCAACTACCACACATGGATTAAGTGGGTTGTTTATTATAAGATTTAAACTGCAGATACATTTTATGTCTTAACATCAAGGAGTTTTAAAAAATAAGTCAATAATTTGATGATTTACTTTTCTGCTCACGATAGGCCAATTTCTTTAAAGTTATAGCAATTGAAAAAATATGAACATTAATCAAGTGGTCTTGACTGTGCCTACAAGAAAGAAAAGTGTGGACTGTCAGCAGACCCTCCCTCACACTGGCTCTGAGCCACTTCCTCCTCACAGAGATACTCCCTCCAGATGAGTTTCTTCCCTAAAGCTTTCAGAAGAAAGGCCACCATCGAAAAAAATCCAGAGTTTAAAAACTGACAAGAAATGTCCTTTTAACACTGAGTAAGGGCTACTATTGCTCATTACCCTAGCCTGTCTCTCTCCTGATCCAGATGATATTCCAACAGCAAGGACAGCATCCTCACCTAGGCTGTGCTTGTTCTGCCCCCTCAAGGACAGGAATGTCTCACCTGCCCTAAAATTATTTATACCAGTGCAAATGGGGTAACAAAATAAAAGTACCTCTTCCTCTTCTTGAGACTCGGTCAGTGGGCCATTCCGAGTCTCCTGGAAAAGGATTTTCTTCATTTTCCGGTACTGAAGGTTATCCAATTCACGTACTGCATCTTTCGTCCTTTGTATGAGGTCTATTAGTACCCTTGGTGGTCGGTCTCGGCGAACAAAATCATGCTAAATGAAAGGAAATGAAACACACAGTTTCTGACATGACACTAGGATGTTTGATGTAAAAACAGGGACACGGTGACTTTTTTTGAGACACCTGAAATGACAGTTCATCTTTAATAACCAGCAATACCCACCATGAAAGACCCCAAACACACGGAGCACTGAATCCACTGGCTGTGCTCATCACTACATCCAATGACCAAACCCATCACGCTGCGCTAGGAGCTTTGAAGCGTAGGCTGCAAATTTTGTTCGGAAGTCAGAAGATCTGCTTAAGCACAGAACTCAAAGGCAGTCAAATCTCTACCCTAGATGTGTTGCCATTCCTCGGGTTCAACAACTAACACATCCAACTGTAGCTGGAGCAACCAACCCAGGAAAGCCAGTCCTCCTGAAAACAAGAGTTTGTGTACACAAAGACTGAAAGGACCAGCTGATCTTCTTTTAATGATTTCTAAATAAACATGGAAAGTATCACACCACAGCCTTGTTTCTTGTTTTTAATTGAATTCAAACTGTTGTGTGTCTGAGTTTTGCTACTGGGGACGGCCAGTCACTTCACCAGCAATTTTTCACTAGCAGTGATTGTGTCTATTTTTGAATTATAGCTAAAAGTTCTAAACATCATTTCATACAGAAGCAAAAGGAATCACTTCTGCTCCTCAACGCTGATAACAACCATTTATTTCTCTGTAAACAGTAACAATCTGCAGCATGTTTATGATTAGAAAAAGGTACCCGTTCTTATCTTACTGTAGGTCATTTTTAGACAGCAGTGATCCATTTGGAACAATGATCCTGAACTTAAATCCATCCTGTATGTCCAGTACCTACTTGTTTATGCATGTTCTTTAACAGTGCAAATATTCATCTCACTGGAAAGACTATCTGCTTCATGTTCAAGTGCTACTCAAACACTAGAACACAACCACACAGAGACCACAGGGCAGATGCACAAAAGCGAAAACCAAACCCAAAAGCTCTTGCAAACTGAGAACACAATTCTGACTGCTTCCTTGCATTATCTAATTGTCTAAATTACATATTAAAAAAAAAAAGTATGTACCCCTCTGCTAGGTACACTGCAATACTAAGAAATGATGTCTGAAAGGACTTCATTTGTACATTTTCTCAAAATTGGGAAAAAAACCCAACAAACCCCAGACTGAAAAGGAGGAAGAGGTTAGTTTGTCTAAAGGCAGAAGGCAAGTTGGCTGGAAGAGTGACTGACAGAACAAAAGTCTCCTGGGAATGTTGTGCAAGCTCAGAAAAATAGGGGATAAGTTTTAAAACAAATTCTATAATTGCTTTTATTTTAAAAAGTGAAAAGTATTAGTGAGGTTTTAGTTGGTTGTTGTTTTGTTTCTTTTTTCAAATTTCAACTCTATTTTAATATCACTACAGTCATTTAGCTATTTTCACCTGGGATAGTGACTGGAAACTGAAATCATTCTCAAAAGTTAAAATTCAGTTTCCCTTAAGAAAACACGGCCACAAAAACTTGCCCTATCCTGTTTACTGTACACAAGCGAAAAACCCTCAAAAGACAAAAAAAATCTTCAATATGATAACCTAACAAGCTTTAGGGAGAGCTACTGCAGGAGGGAACATCTAGGGTCCTGTTCTGAAAGTCTAAAACCAAATAAAAGGACTGAATATCCATGAGTTATGAACAGATCTCAGCTCCAATTGTGTGCACAGCCTCCAAGCTAAGGTACTCACAAAATCGTATCCTTCAATGAACCTGCACTATTCCTAGAGAGCAGGAAGGCTGCCAATCCACACGAATGAATCATTCGGAAACCCACAACATAAACCTATTAGCTGGGCAAAGGGTTGTCAGGGTGCTGCAAGCAGAACCGGAGAACAAAACGCTGGTTATGTGCCACAGCACAAATGTATCACCGGAAAAAAATACACCAGGTACTAACAAGCTCCTTCATCAGCCTTCACCTGGAGAGCGAAGGCATCAGAGTTAAATATTCTGTATGGTCCAGGCTTAAAGCAAGGACAGGAGCAAGCGCGAAGCTTGCTGTTCAGTAAAGAGCGCAGGGTTTCCATTTCTCTCTTCAAGAACCAAGAGGCTCAGAAACGTCCATGAAAATGTGTTTTACTGAGCTGAAAGAGCAACAAGAGAATCCATAAAACAAAGGCTGAATGGTAGCCTCAGAACAAAAATCAGCATGAAAAGGCTGCCAGGTAGACACAGAGCAGCAATCTAACCTACTGTGGAAATTAAGCAAAACGCTCAACGCAGCTAGCAATTCCTGTGCTCAAATGTTTAAGGGAAAATCGAGTCCTGTTCACCCGGTGTGGAACAGCAGCATGCCATGCAATTCTCACCAGCAGCTATGTACGGCAACCAGAGGAACAGCAGGGCCACTCATCAATTTTAAAGAAAGGAAATACTTAAAAGGAAAAAAAAAAAGCCTAACGGAGAAGGGGCTGGACAGGATTTCATACATCCCCACTTTCTAAGGAAGACTGCTTCTGAATTTCCCAAATGCAAAGCCCTTGGAGCTCTAAGCAGTTCCTGCACTTCTCAGGTGAAACAAGAGCTGAACCAAAATCAGGCAGAAAGATCATGAAAACATACATACTCCAAAGGCACGACCAGATAAGAATTAATCATGCTCATATTAGCATTACCAGAGAAAAAAGGTCCAGATAACCTTCCTGAAGTTCACCTGTGTCTGCCCAAAAAAAGACAAACCAGGACAGTTCAAAACACCCCATGCAGAACAACCCTGCTCTGGCCAGGAGATAAACACAGGTCATCCAGTCTCTTTCCATCAGGAATATGCACATTCCTTCAAATAATCAGCCACTATCTGTAAATCTTTATTAGGAGCTCAATCCTCTGATCATCTGGAGTATAATTCTCAGAGTACTACCAGCTCTGCAAAAGATCTGCTATTGCCTATGCATCTTATGAAGACTGGCTAAGTCTAGATTTTGAGTAGCAATTAAAATGGCTTTTCTATCATCAAAAAAATCTATCAAAAATTATTTTCTATCACTTTCACAAGAGACAGCTTGTAGCAAATTACAAGCTTTAAGTCTTACTGAAATTGCATATAAGCTTAGTAGCAAGTATTGCCTGTTATACAACAGAAAAATAACATTGTTCCTTACTGGAGAAGGTAAGCATTAAAAATAAAATAAAGAAAAAAAGAGTATCAGCAAGCTGACATTACATTACTTTACACAGAACTGCATCACAGCTCCAAAAAGGTCTTCCCTGTCACACAAGCTGCACTGAGTTAGAGTTTCCTCACTGGCTTTATCCCCATTTGGAGTGCAAACAGGCTTGCCTCTAGTTCCCTCCCTCATTTCTGTCTGCTCTTTCAGAAACCACAGAGTGCAGCCTGGCCACAACCCAGGGCACCCTCCTGACAGCACAGTATAGCAGGGAGGCTGGTGAACTCCATCTTCATCAAAGCTGCAGGAAACACGCTCCCAAGTCCTACCTACACAGAAAACTATTGGTGGGAATTCGCTTCTGCAGCACAGATTTAACCAGCCCAGCTCCGGACTTGTTTGTCCTTGATAACACTTTCAGTTAAAGTATGTACAGCATTGTCTAGGAAAAAAAAATGTTTTTTAAAAAAAAAAAAAAATCAAGATTAAACACTTCTACCAACCTCCTGCTAACAGGTACTTCCTTCAGCTAAAAGCCTGTTACTCACACTACTGTCCCATGGGGCTTGCAAGTTCTCTAACACTAATGTCCTGGGGTTAGGAGGAGCAGGGTGCTGGGCTGCTCCCCCAACTCACTCCTCACTCAGCAGAACTGTTTTGCCACACAGCCTGCCTCCACTTTTCTGCAGTGGTTCAACCCTTGAGTGTCATGTTATAAGAACTGTGACTGACCTAACAGGCAAAGTCAGGAAACAAAGTTCAACAGACTAAAATACTCCATCCCAAAATTCCAAAGGGAAGACCCCAAAACTCTATTGATTCAGATGACAGCAAAACCAACATTTTTTTTTTTCCAAAGGGAAAATATTTGTTCACCATCTTTAGAATTGACTTGGCAGACAAACAGATTTTTTCCCAAATTTCTGGAAAAGATTCGAAAAATTACCCGTAACAGATCCGTTGATGATGGTCTTTCCTGAGGTATTTTCTGTAAGCAGTAATCAACGAACCCCCTAAAGGAGTCTGACCTATAAATAAAAAAAAAAAAAGTTCAAAATTAAAAAGAAGCTTAGGATCTGGACTATATGTAAACTTATCAGTGCAAAGCAAAAGAAAAAATTTGACTAATTTGTTCTTAATTTACCTGGACTTCTCTGAATTGTGAGTAAGTTCACCCCACTAGTTCTTTCAACAGTTAAAGACTGCTGAAACAAATATGGACATACCATGATCCCCAACCACGCAATGAAAACCGAGCAAGAACTATGTGTACTAGTCACTACTTTCAATTTGACTGCAACCTTTACCTTGAAGTAAGGTGCCATTGAACTCGAAAGCAGCACAAAGGCACCTTCCTTACCCCCGTGTTCTCAGAGCCACAAACAGGTGACTATAAACAAACTGCCTGCAATCAAGAATACTGATTCTTGTGCGGCCTTGACAAGCTGTCTCTCCTCTGCATTGCTAATTCTGCCCAGAAGAACACGGCTATCAGCGTGCAGATATGAGAACAAGTTCTTTGAATCTTGAAAAATGGACAAAACAGAGATGATGAACCAAGGAAACTGGAGTGCTTTTGATAAAGTGATCAGCCATGAAACACCTATGCTACTTAAACACCTAGCACTGTAACTGGGGAAACTCCACACCCCTCCAGGGTTGGTTTCAAGCCCTCTGCAGCATCTGCCAAGCATCTCTCTACAGCTGCATTCTGCTCTTGGGTACAGAGAACAGGAACCGGGTAACCCCTCTGCTCCCATGAAATAACAAAGCATTCTTGTATCAAAGCTCAGATTCTGGAACAAGCCTGTAGCATGGGGAGTGTTTACTTGCCACAGAGCTCTGACAACTTTTGAATCCACTCACTGAAAAAAAAATATATCTAATTACCTCTATGTTCCATGTACCTCTCCCCTTCCTTTCTCCACATTTCAGCTGCACTACAATGCTAACAATTCTGCTGTCAGGGATCTTTTGCAGCTGGAAACTTTGCTGAGCTGTAACTGGCTTAATGCATCCAAGAATATTTTAATTCCTACAGCATCTACAGCCCCATAATTAACACCTCCACACACTTAGATTGTAGCACAGCCAAAGTGACAGAAGGTCAAAATTGAGCCTGCCTACACAGGAGCATTATTTGAGAGCGCAGTCAAGGCACTACACTGCAACAAACACTTTTCTTGTCAGACTTTAACCATGCAGAGAGTGTCGCAGAGCATTTTCAGGGAAACAAAAAGAAAAAAGTCTGTAATAGGTCTCTTACCATTCATTTGACTGTAACGTAGGGGAGTCGTTCTGGGCTATGTGATATAAGGCACTCATTGCATTCATGTTGAAAAGTGGAGGCTTCCTTTCAGCTAGAAAGAGAAGAGAAAGGTGTGATAAGGCAGTCTGGAAAGAAAAGGAGAAAGATATGGAAGTATGAGCAGGGTATCACTGCTAAACCAATACCTCATTACTGTCGTCATCACATTTAAGCTAATTATTTTAATATTCTAGGTTACACTAGGCCAACCACCCAAGGAAAGGTGCTATTCACCTGGAGAGAGGATGACAAAATCCAAAGAGAACAGGATGCAAATTATAAGGAAAAGCTTCCAGTAAATTTTACCTTAACTGCAACCTTTCACACCTGACCTGCCACGGTAGAACCAGCAGGGCTGGGGAATTTACCCATCAATCCCTACGGATCTTAGCTGCACCGCTGCAGCATCTGTATAAAGGGAAAAGAGGGGTCGCCCGTTTCATTTGTCACTGCCGGTCACCTTCGAGTGGGTCAGACAAATTCACTTTGCAGGTGCGTCAGGAACTGCCCCTAACTAAAATTCTCCCTAGTCCTCGCACCGAGAGGACACCCACCTACCGGGCCCTGACCTTCCAGGAGTGCAGCAGATCTCACAGAAAGTGAGAAAGGCTAGTTTCCATCGAGGTCAGTCATGCCAATCAGCCAATGATGCCAGGATTTTTAATTTCATGTCAGGTCAGAGCAATCACTTGTCCGAGACATGCAGCACGCATGCAAACCACCACATTTTCTCTTCTTCAAACACTACTTACTTTCAGCTACACAAGAAATTAAGACATCAGCATTCAAAGAAAGCCAAGTGGTGCTCAACAAGAGATTTCCTCCCACCGCTACCTGACCCCATGTTCAGATACACAATCATGCAAAGGCAAAGCTCAAAGTTTAAAAAAAGAGTTTAATACTTCTCAAAAGGCTAACACTAAGAACAAAGCAAACCCACCAACTGCGTAAAATGGCTTTGAGATTGACTGAAAAGCTGCACAGAAATTCTAGTACCAAGACTCAGTGCCTGCGTAGGGTAGGATAATATCTGTTCTACCACTGATTTACTCCTCGAGAGGTCTTAACTAGGTTAAACTCCACACGCACACAAAAAAAAAAAGTCAGTGACCATGTGGAAGAACAGAAGTCTGGAACCTCTGATTTTTGCGTTCTTTACATCAAAATATATGCTCTGCTGTGTCCGCAAAGCATCAGCACTGGCACATGAAATACAACACTGGAAGTAACGAGTCATTTACACCATTACTGTCTCTGTATCGGGGTCAACATTTCTTCCCATTCTGTACATCCTCCTCTTTGTTATCTCATATATATTTCAGCTGATTAAACATTTACAAGTAACATTTTCAGTGAACTTGCCTTCACAACAAATTCTCGATGTACTGCTGTTAGGTAAGTACAATCCATAGCAAGAGTATCTCTGAAAATAATCTACTCAGCACATGCAATGTCAATGTTCAAACTTAAAGTGCACACCTTGGCTCCGGATACCTGCTATCACACCTACATCTGCTTCAGGTTGTGTGGATGCATATAATTTACCCTTTGCAGTGCAAACCCTTTTCTTCTCATGTAAAGAACCCGTCCGTGTTTGATTCATGTCACAAACTTTCATCTGAGACTGAAGATTTTTGTTTCAGAGAGTGGGGAAGTAAGAAGAACTGAAATTAAATGTAGGTCCCTTCTGACACACAATTCTTAGGACACCAGTTCCCCTGACATAATAGCTGGAACAACTTTCTCAAAACCCAGCTTGAAAAATGCAGACTAGAGACAATAGCTGCTTCTCATACAAGACTAGAATCCTCGAGTTATTACAGGAGTAACTGAGCACACCAGATTCATGTTAAAGCACAGCAGCATTAGTGGCTTGCTCTTGATTTACCAGTGAGGAAAAGATTTAACTCAACCGCCAGCGTTTTCCAAGTCAGGCTTTTTAAAGAAAAAGAAAAAAAAAAAACCCAAACCACAAACCCCCAAATTTATGAGGAATAAGAATCCTCCACTTTTTCATGACTTCCTAATAAATATTGCAGACAGTTAATTATTCATCTCAGCTGCCAAGTGTTTACTCACCTAACTCAATACACGTGATCCCAAGAGACCAGACATCCACCTTTCCATCATACTGTCCCTCGTCCATAGCAAGAATCACCTCTGGTGCCATCCTACCAACCACAGTGCAAAACATGCGGGTTAGGGGATACAAATCGTGACTCCCAGCACACAGCTTCAAATGAGATGGCTTCATCATCTTCAGCAGCACAGCGGGCCAGAACTTAAAAGAGCTAGCACGGAGCCGAGTGAAGCCATGCTGAAACGAAACAATGCTTGCCTGCACTAGCAGCTCTTCTAAGAGGCGGTTTAAGAAAGAAAGTAAGAGGCCAACCTGATTGATCATCTTGTTGTTAGCTCAACGTGCTGGCAGGTGGGAGACCCACGCCAATCTCAAAGGCATTGTACCTGCAGGCAGACAGCAAGGGCTGGGAGAGGCTGAAGGGCAGCATGTTCACTCTCACCAGAGATGGTGGCTTTTCCCTTGGCACACCAGGAGAGTTTTCCAGCAGATATACAGCCTGTGAGTGCAGCTATGAAAGGAACAGGGAAATCCGGAACAGTGGGGACATACGGTGATTCAGGATAAAGGGATGAGTGGGGGGGAAAAGGAGCAGTGGGGCCAGCCTGCAAAAATTCAGCCTCTTAACTTTTGTTCTTCAAAGATGAAGCAGGCTCCCTGCCAAATGGACTTGATCAGAGGTTGGGCGATAGGTGACCTCCCATCAATGCCTGAGGCGTCTGCCACAAAATAAGTGGAGCATAAAGCTATGCTGGTCAACTATGTCAGGAATGCCAAGCAATGCAAGTGACCCTTAAGCAAGTTTCTTCAAAACAGAATTCAAGTAGCTGTGTGACTTCCAGTCTGCATGGCCAGACTAGCAGGATTCCCCTTCTCCATGTGATGGTCTTTGTTTCATTACCTATAGCAAGTGTTCATAATTTTTAAGCCAATGCCATTACAACAGTTAAAACATGAACTGGTGCCATCTCCAAATGCTGCACAGCCTACCTCTACTCATGGGCACTGAGAAAGAACACGTTTCCTGAAGAACTGGCCACAGGGTTTTTAAGAAAACTGCTTGGTTAATAAAGTTTAAATGCCAGGTATTATTTTCAGATTGTGAAACACTGGGAATGGAAGAGAGCAGTGTTATTAAAGGACTGAACGACTGCAGGCTTTACTCACCAGTAAGGCGTTCCCACAAAAGAATTGGCAGGGGAGACTATAGATGCAGACCCAAAGTCAGCTAGTTTCACTTGACCTGGTTCTGTTAGAAGAATATTTCCAGCTTTAATATCCCTTAAAAAGAACAAAAGAGAAGTATAATTCTAGTTACAGTAGAATAACTTTCAAAAAGTTGCAAACAGACAAAAGTCCACTTTTTCCTCAATTAAACATTCTTAAAACCTGAGATTATTTAGAAATCTACTATTATGGAAAGGCTTTTTTTTGGGAATAGAAACCTGCCTGCACCCAAAAAGGGCAGGGGGTGAGGGAAGAGAAGAGATGCGCCATGGTTGAGGCCCCAGACTGAGATTCAGGAGAGAATGTATCCTAATACCCAGCTGTGACACATTAAATGACACCATATACGTTACTTTCATCTTCCAAATGCCCCAGGCTCCCTTACCTTATCCTTCCTACAACTCGCAGATAATTCAGACATTTAGGAGATTATAAATAATGAAGCTACTGCAATACAAAAGGTATAAGATACATTCAACACCTTTGGCATCATAAATGTCTAAATTCCAGTACTAAGTGGGTTAATTTCAAGTTAACTGCCCGTGAAACACTGAGAAAATTTAACCCAACGTGCATACCTTCCAAGACCCTTGGCAACGACCGTATCCAAAGTTCGGCTGAATTCACCTAAGCACCATTTACACCTAGGATTTCTGCAGACTTGCCTGTTATACCTGGAATATTTTTTTCTGCCACCCATCTGATATAAAAGAAGTAGGATTGCTTTGAGAAATTCAGGTCTACTTACACATTGCCAGCTGAAAATCACAATACAGTGGAAGTTCCTTAAAAGCCTGATACAGCACTTTAGTAACAAAGGGGAAATTGCACACTAGGTATGTCAGCACCTCAGCTATTTGCTTTTGCAAAAGCAGACTCTCAACACAAATGGATCTTTGTCGGCCAGGCTTTATACACCATGCAGTCTGGAATGTCTCTGTCATCTTTTAAAAAAATATCATATATCTTTATATAGAAAAAAAAGCATCAAGAAAAGGACCAGCCTTTCTTATCTGGTGTCCATCTATAAGTCCTTAAACACCAAAACAGCTTATCAGTAGTAGCAGACCTCCTAAACCCAGCTAATTAGGTAAATGAGAGGAGAAGCAAAGCTATCTCGCTTGCGCTGCAGAGGAACAGCACACACTGAATTATCATACAACAGGTCAAGCGTAACGATTTGTGCATCAAATACCAATCCAGCATCCCTGCAGACCCAGAGAACAGGCAAGCTGAAAGACCCCTTGAAATGAGCGTGACACAAACACTGGTGAGGTGCCTTTGTCTCCAAAGGGTGGGCACAGCTGGGACAAAGAGAGCCAAGGAGACAGGAATTCACCTGCAGAGCTGGAGTCAGACCCCCTATTCCCCCAAAACCTGTATTGTGGAATATCTGACATATGTGCTACTCAGAAACACGTCCTGACATGCCGTCATGTTTTGGGTCTGTGCATCTGCCACTTCTGCTGGAGGACAAGTGCTCAGGATGTTTTCTATTGTGTGTTTGAGGCATTTGTCCTGGCACAGAGACAGCGTGGATCGTCCTCTGTGCTATCCCCTGCACTGTGCTATCCCCTGCACTGCTCCCGTCACTGTACAACACTCAGCAGGTGCGTTCGGTAGCAGCAAACATTATTTGCTAACTGAGCTTTGCCTTGTATGTGCAATTAAACAGAAAACAACCTCACCCTTCACCATCCCACAGCTCAGGAGGACTGGAGACCTGCCTTGCTGTGGATGTCCACACGGTGTCCCCGCAGCCCCGGGCACGCTCCTCCTGCCTCCCCAGCTGCGGGGCAGGGACGGCAGCTGTCCCCCTTCTCACGCAGGGTTGCTTGACCCGTCTCAGCGCTGCTGGAACTGGCCCAGCACAGGCGGGCACGGTGCCCTCCTCCCCGGGCACAGTCCCCTGCAGCCCTGCACAGCGCTGCTCACCGCTGAGCGAGGAAGCTAGGAAAGGGCACTCCTCCGCCTCTCCTTTGGAAGATACAACAGCTATCGGAAAACCAGAGATCTCAACGGTCCTCTTTTCGGAGAGAGAAGACTTGCCTTCCTGTCTCTGAAGTTAAAAGGAAGAAACGGGCTAGATAGGAAGGACCTGCCTGGTGCCTGGAGCAGTAACTTTCCTTACGGCCGCTCTCAGCGCGCTGCGACAGCAAAGTAACTTCTTCCAGTTTAAAAGAGAAATAATCAGCGTTAATAATAAGCATGCTAATGGAAAGTTCACACGGAGTTGCTAGTATTCAGTATGTGAGATTGCTGAACTCACAACACGCTAATTGCGCCATGTCAGAAAGTCCTAATGAGTATCAGGGAAAACTAATTTGCAATAGTGCCCATTCAGGGAGTCATTTATTACAAAAAAAAATTCCATGTACTTTGAAAGCACATAAAACATTCCAGAACAGGTATTGTTATGCTCAAATAAGGGCATATATGCAAAGGGATGACCAAAAATAATCTTATTTTAGTGTCATAAACTGGTATTAATTTTAAAATTAATATTTCACTTAAATATAATGTGATAACCATGTGTAGCTATGCCCCAAATAGTTATTCTAATAAGTGACAAATAATTCCTGTCTCTGCAAAAACCCTTTGCTGTCTCAGCCTCAGATCTACAGGTTTTCTGTCTCCAGATTGCCAGTAAACTACAAAGAGGCTTTTTAGCTCAATAAAGTAGCCTCAAGTTGCCTCATTCCAATGACTCCCCACTCACATTACACTAACCCAGTTCTCACCCATTTCACAGGTCCCTGACATATCAGTAGTACCCACAATTAGACAAAAAAATATGAATGAGAACACACAACATTGTTGACAAATGAGTCAAAAAAAAAATCCAAACTCCTGAAAAATACCACATTATGAAAGACAGATCTAGGAGCTGCATCCACAAGCAGCCTGTTATAAAACCTTCCTCTGCCTGGGTGCTCTGATTTCTCCTAAAGCAGTTTAGCCTTGACTTATGCTTTCATCAACTGGTTTCTGAAAGCACAGCCCTACTTACTCATATGTAAAAAATTCTCACAATGTCTTAAAAACAGTCTAGCTCTATCGCTCCATTTTACTTGGCAAGTTTAGGGTGGTCTTCACCCATCGGTGCTTACTGCTAACATCCAGGTGTATCCTTTGTTACCAGGTTCTGCAGTGAGAAATTGCTAACGTGGAAGAGAACTCAGCACAGGACACGGCCACGTTAAATTATTTCAACCAAAAACATGCACTCCTTATCGGCCAACAGCTTTTATTTATACATCTACCCTGACAGCAGGAATACTGATGTGTCCATTAGAGAAAATTCTTTTAGAATAACCTTTACCATAGTTGATTAAACACAGCGAAGCAATTTTGAGACGGACAGAGTGGGAGATGGCAACCCATCCAGCAGCACCAAGCTCCAGCCTCACCTGTGGATCTTACAGTGAGAGTGCAGGTAGGCCAGCCCCTGCAAGGCACCGTGGGTGATGGCAGCAATCTCCACCTCCTGAAGTGGCTTCTTGTGAACTACGGAAAAAATTCAAGAAAAACCATAAGAAGGTAAGATTCCTTATTCCTCTGCAGGTGCTGCTGTTCTAGTTTTGAGGTCGTATCAGCCTCTTGTTCTATAAAAGCATCTGTTACTCTTATGAACTGCAAGGCAAGGACAAAGGTGGTCTCTGCAGGTTTTTCTCATGGATCTGCAGAAACAGGCAGTCTGCTCCAGTCCTCAGGAAGGTGCCAATTACAGGAACATAGCTATACACATTGAAACCTCCATTTACAATATAGAAACGTGCATGCCAACTATATATAGAGCTGGCCTCCTAGGAAAGTCTCAGCCTACCCTTGGCATCACAAACACGTGCATTCTGGCTACAAAACGGAGTACAGACAGCCCGCCCCTACCATCTGCAAGTACCAGTCTGGGAGAAAACAGCCCCTCGCTCTACTGAAAAGGGGCACTAGCGAAAAGAAATCAAAGCCTATATAAAACTTACCCTCTAGCAAATCAGAAGCTGATCCTAAACAGTACTCCATAACCAACTGCAAGAAAAAAACATGCTTTTAAATACCAGGGTACACACTCCCCCACACACAGTTACCACGTGAATGGCCGAGAAGCAGTAGAAGCAAATAAAACCTTGAGTTGCAAGAAATGCAATAAGTGAGGAAAAAAGTTAAATGCTCCAAACATTCCAAGACATCTTTCACTGTTGTAAAGAAGGTTTATGCACTGCAAAGTCCATGGGGAGATATTGTAGAGCATGCTCCACAATAATTGTTTAATCTGCATGAACACAGAGGTCCCCTCAGAGAAGCAGGGATTTGTTCCAATATCCTAAATATCTATTCCCTTTAAATTACCTGGAAGCTGCTTCAGATGAAAGAGACTACAGGCAGCATGGGATGAATACTGCTACACGTAAAGACGCTGCATGCAGTGAATATTTGATGGCTGTGCTGTACATTTTCTGCTCACAAAGACCTCCAAATGCCACTCACTCACCCACGCCGTATGCTCTTTCAGGTAACAGCCCTTATACTCTATGGTGTTGGGGTGCTTCAGCTGTTGGAGAAACTTGACTTCTTTGATGATATCCTGCCATTTCTAATAAAAAAAGCAAAAAGGTATAAATACGTTTCTCTGCTTAATCCCCTACGTACACCACACACTGTAACACAGTCTGAAAAGCAACCGTAAAACTACTTACAATGTGAAGACAGTAAGAGTCATAGTTGCAAAAACACTGAGTACATCAGTTGTCTGGATCCCATTGCACTCAGAACCCCCCAAGACACACTTAAATAGCTTGAGGATTGTGAGGTTTTTTTCCCCTCATTTTAACTGCAATACATTTCACTTAAAGCATTGCTACTGTTTTGTACAGGAAACTGTCAAGTGGTCTCTAACTTCGTAACAAACCCACCTGCCCCAAGAGTCAACACCACATATAACACATGTACATGCAGGAGACCAACCGGTAAGCAAGGAAAAATGAGTTTAAAACATCCCTGTTTGCTCTTAACAGACAAACCCACTCCCTACGGCATGTCAACGCACCAATCCAAATAACCAGAGTTAATCCAGGTGCAAGGCACTGCAACACAGAAACAGGAGGAGTACTTAAGCAACAACTTAAATTTTAGATTCTAGATCCTGAAAAACGTTTCAGGTCAGCTATGTATTTCAGCTGACACCTCAGAGTTGTGGTTACGGCTCCAGTAGCTGGTGTGCTCTTAATGCACTCATTGCTGAAGTTACTACTGAAACAACCACCACGCAAGCGTTCTGAATTCCCATTCACTTCCTTAACCTGAACTCTTTGTCAAAATTAGCATAAACTCATTTTCCCTCCACAAACCTAACAGCTACCGAATTAAAAAGCTGGTCTGCTCGTGTCGAATGAAACAAGCGGCTCATTTCACTGTTCAGATTCACATTATGGTTGCAAGAGCTGCATGCAGAATTGGCTTTGTTCATCTTACCTCATTCGTTTGCTTTCCACTATAGGACATTTTCTTGACTGCCACCACCTCGTTAGTGTGGGAATTTGTAGCCTGGAGTAGGGAGAAAGAAACAGATTGGAAAAAGTTTCATTTTTTTTTTGCTCTCCATGGAGTGAGCTGTGCCTTTGGCAAATGCAGGCTTTTTTCTCCTATATCGCATCCTTGCAAGCTCCTACACTTCAGAGGCATTCTTCTTTGTGATAAGATTTACCAGACAACTGTTATGGAAGCTTCTCCGGAGTTTATCTATCCGTCCATATCCACTGTTCCTCCCTCCGCCCCTACTGCACTTGCTACCTCTCTATTGATATGCAAACCAAGGCCAAATATTGCACCTACTGAGAACAAGCAAAATATAATTTTATTGGAATTGCAGTAAAAGCAGGTTTAGATAAACCCTTGGAAAAATGTTTTCCAAATAAACAAATAAAGAGTTGTATCAAAATCTCTACAATTTCATCCAAAACCCCCACACAACACTGGTATTTTTAAACAGCTATTTCAAGGAGATGCTTCATTCCGGAATTTATCTCAAGAAAAAAAAACACAACAAAACAACCTTCCTTTCACTGCACCACATCTCATTTTTGCAACGTATATTACTCAGTCATCAAAATTCTACTTTTCTGCAGCCTGTACGATAGAGGGATGGTGACTGGAGGCTGAGAACTCAGTTTTAGAAAGAGCTCTACTTGCCTGGATTGCCACTGCCCTCATTTCCGCGTGTTAAGGACAGAAAACTTGAAGGTTTTAGTCTTAGAAGAGTAGTTGAAATCCCAGTACCTCCAACCATTTAACATTTTTGGGACAAAAAGGAATAGTGACAGTTAAAAGCTTAGAATACAATAGAAGCTAAATGTGGTAAATCCTTCCTTCGGCTGCTGAGAGGATGAGTACCATACTTTCAAGTAACATCTTAATGAAAGACATCTCCTGACGCGGACAACGACTTCAAAGAAAAATGATGCGGGATGAACCAATAGAGCCCAGGAATTACTAAAGGGAGTTGACACACTTAGACTCTTCACAGCACACACTCTTCCTCAAATTAGTTAAAGAACGCTGAAAACAATTTTTGGATAAGGCAAAACCTCTCCTAACCACTCACCATCCTGATTCAGCACATAAAAGATCAAGAGTATTTTACTCAAACAGATTACTGAACGTTGGTATTCTAAAGAAATTTCCAACCATTTCTGTCTGTTACATTAATTCCAAATATCTCCACGTGAACACCGTAGCTCTCATTTCAGCTGTAATTTTTTGCCGAATGGCGCACCGCCACGTTCCCACAGTTGTAGGTGAAGTTCTTGCTGTGCCAAGCACTTGGGATCCTCCTGGCTGAAACAGCTTTAAGGGCTGGACAAGCACACTTGACAGAAATACCCACTTGCTGAAGCGGTTTTGGCCATGGTTGCAGCTCTTTAGTGAAAAGCTTGGCAGAAACCCAGCACATTTCGCTTGCAAAACCTCCTTTACACTGCCCTCATCTGCTTTATCACTTTCCCATATTTCTGACACAGATGTAAGTAGGTTGTTTTCAATGAAAACTATTCTTCTGAAGTCAAGTGCAAAATCAACTCGGTTGATTTCAAGTCAAGTTAGCACCAACTTTAAATCCTTGTGAGAAGTGACATGGGTTTTTTCTTAGCCTTCTGATATATGAAGTATCATTTCTTTCAAGCAAGAGAAGAAATTTCAAATTACCTTCCAGAGCCTTGGCAAGAGTACACTGGAAAAAAAAACAACTTGCAAAAATTGAGTTTAAGTTGAAGTTTATACTAGAGTAACCATATTAATCCACAACGACAGTGACAAGACACAGACCAACGTCTTTGCTGTCTGTAGTAGTGTCAGTACCAATTTAAATAAAAAGGTTAAAGAGACGCAGCAACAGCGTCTCAATCCATGCCCTGCGCCTTTTTATGTATCTGAACGCCCTTCCCCATTCTTTGGGATGATTTAGACAGCCCTGTTCCTTCAAAGCCTTTTTGACCTAGTCTCCTCTTTTAACACCAAGCACGTCGGGACCCCTGGAATCTTGCCACGACGATTCGAGATCTTGTTCTCAGCCTCCGCCTTACTGCAAGGCGCATAAGAATCAAGATCCAAGACAGGCTACAGAAGCTTTTTAAAAGGAGGAAAGCCAAAGCAAAGATGCACGGTATGCCCTGGCAGGGCACCGACTGCAAAGAACAATTCACTGGATGCAAGTGCTTCACGCAACAGGAAGGAAAGCTTATGTTTCGGTGGCAGAGCAGCGTGAATGTATTGCAGAGAAGCAGCGATGCGCCTCGGTGTGATCCTTCTGCAGTGGTATCAGTGCAGGCGTGACTGCAGCCAGCACCAAGCCTGGAGGATGCAGCTGCTGCCAGGGTATTGCAAGAAGCTGCAGGCTGGCTAAACTCCCCAACGTTTTTAAAGCACGGACCAGTGAAATAAAAGCATCCAAGGAAAGGAGGAAGAGCAGCATCAGGGAATT
>VZTO01022587.1:0-14392 GCA_013400615.1 Syrrhaptes paradoxus
TGGAGAGACTGACTGTTATTTAACAAAGCCATACAAGTGTCAGAGGGAGAAATTCAAGGAGTCTGGCTGGTGAGCCTGCATAACCAGCTGAAAGCCAGGTTGATTTATTTGGAGATACTTGCCTGAGATGCTGAGTGCTTGTTATTTTTTTGAGGATCCGTGAGCTTAAGTCTTAGCCTACACTTCATGTAATGTCCGGGTCCTCTGGACCATTTGAGTCTCACACAGAAGCTGGGAGTCCCTGCATCTTCAGGGGTTCAGAGAGGATAAGCAAGAGAAACTAAAATGTAGGAAGACACCACCTTTATTTGAGCAGTTATACAGCCAGAAGTGAAATATGATTAACTGAAAGAGGCTTTTTCAAAGTGGTGCTCCTTGTTGATCTGGGCTGCTGATGGCAAAATGCCTTGGGTCAAATTGTTTTGGCAAAATTTAACTAAAGCTTTGATAACAAAAATAGATGCTCTGCCTCCTTCCATCGTCTCCAAAATGTTATCAGAGTTCCTCCCTTTCTTTCTGGCTCATCATGTTCAACAGTTTCCCTTTGCAATCACGTGGTTTCTCTGATTCTCCATAGGGTCACATGCTTAAATTTTAACATCTGGTACTTGAAACTACTGTTATGTAGAGTTTTCTTGAGCATGCTGTTTTATTGGGTACTTTATGACTATTAAATTGCATGTGGAAATCTCATTCCATGCATATTTCCCACCTTGCAGCAAGCTTATGATTTTTTTTCATTTTTGTAATGATCTATAGAAAATTGAGGAAAAATGTTCCAGGAGATTCAAGTTTTACATACTGGGTTATAAAAAATGTTTCCCAGGCAAATTTCTTAGACAAGAAATAGGCAAAAGGCATCTAGTGAAGAGAAACAGAATAGGAGCAAGCAAAAGTGACGAGGTATTTCTTATGAAAACTGTAGTGATGAAAACATGACATGTATGAGAAAAGCAATAGATATGCAAAATATTAGTGGGAGAAAAAAGGAAAAGCAAAAAAGGCTGAGTTTGCTGTTGACCGTGCAGCTGCCAGACAAATATTGAAAGCTATCTAAGAAGAATTTCCTGTCATAAACAAACTGAAAAAACAGTATATTGTATCAATTTTGATTTTGCTAATAGAAATAAGTGAGGGGAAAAACAGATAACTTTGAAACTGACCTGGGAGATAAGTGAAATCTAGTCACTAGAAGAATATATGTGAATATGAATGACAGTTCTGTGTCAAAACTGGGAAAAAAATTAGCTCACTTACTGACCATAAATGGTCCGATCTATCTCACCCCTTCTGGCAAATGAGTATAACGGGTGGAAATGACAGCTTAATGCAAAGAAGCAAGAAATTTCTTTGGTACTAGGGTTGAAGAGCAGCCTCAACTTGTAGAAGAATGAACACAATAAGGAAAAGGAGGCCAAATATCAAACAAAACAATCTGCCGCAGAGCACAGTCTTGAAAATGTCTCTGTGATTTTGTACAACAGGCCATGAGCCACAGCTTAAAAAAGACATCACAGATCAAGCCCAAACAAAATAGCCAATGGTCAATTGCATGTAATTTAGAAGGAAATCACCTTTCACCCTTGTTTTCTTTTTACTTGTTTTGCCTTAGGTTCTTATTAGTACATTCAGAGTACAGAGGTCTCATATTCCAGATTTTGAGGCTCCCTGGAGTGCAATTAATTGCTAATCTGGGTAGGACATCGTGAATACCTTGGTGATAAGTCTCTATAGTGGTCTGCAATCTGTCAATGTAAATAATTTTTTCTTAAAATCCTTTTTCTTAAAATTTAAGGAAATAATGTTATCTTCCTGATCATGACTGGGTTTTTATTTAGAGTATCTTAAATTTGCAATTCATGTCTCTGCTTCAAATACATTCCCATTTTCATATAAATGGTGACTCACCTTTTGAATCTTACATCCATTTAAGTGAAGGAGTTCCTTCATTCATCCACATTGATCACATTAAAACAAAAGGTTAGATTGCATTTAAGTTCTATTAGTTTCTTTGTGTAAGTTATAACTCACACAAAGGACAGTATGGTTCAAATTTAGTGCAGGTTAGCTCTCTGCACCTTCCAGTTTTTTACTGATTGAGTCCAACTGACATGTAGAATCAAGTTGGGAAGGGTGCTTGGAGCTTGGAAGAAACATTTTTTTTATACAGCATCTGGTTCTGACATTTGTCTGATACAAGCAACATTGCATAAAAAAATGAAGATAATTCTTAATGAGTAAAGCATCAATTTATTTAAATTACTTAACACTTACTGTGAGAGACTGAATGCTTTACCTGTTCAAGTGGTTGGGATTTTGGGGAGTTTTTAATAGTGCCTTTGTAGGCAAATTCATGCATTTGTTTTAAATTGCTGTATTTTTAAATTGGATAATTATAAAATGCCTCTGAGTCTTCTAGAGAGGTAAGACATTAAAACGCAATGACATTTTTGTTTAGGTGTGATGGAGTGACCACTCCATCAATGTATAATAAGCTGTGATGATACTGTTTCAATAGATGCCATTTCTTTTAAAATGTTAAAAACATTTTTTTAATGATCTATAACTTTGCAAAACAAGAAAATATGCCTGCATTATGAAAGGAACTTTTAAAGTTGTATTTGTCACTATGACCATTTAATTCTACTTACCTTTGCAATATTTTATTTTAGTTAACATGTAATGCTTCGTATTCACTAGAATCTCAATACAGATCCTAGGTCATAGTTTAAGGGTACATCACTTTGTAGGTTCAGTTACTAGGGGAACTCCTAAAAAGCTTCTTCATTTAAATTTAGACACCTATTTTTCACCAGTTTTCTGAAGGGCTGCACATTAGTATATTCTAGTGCAGTCATCCTTGGAAATACTGACTCCACTGAAAATTTCAAGACTATTTCCAAGAAGACGCTTTTACCAAAAGAGAAAAGATTGGGCAGTGAAATAGCATGATTAGTCGTATGTTTAGCCAGAGATACCATTTACATCTCAAATTTATCCCTCTATTTGAAAGATTAGGCTATTAAGTTCGCTGAATCAGAAAATTAAGAATTGTGAGCCAAATGTTCATCTAATTTAAATTAAAATAATTTTGATGATTTTCCTGGATTTATGCTGCATAACATAGAACCTCCCACATCATGAAACTCAGTCATCCGTGGATGTAGGCAACGAAATCATATGATAACCTCTAATTTACAGCAGCTGAAAAATTAACTATTTTCTTCATCTTGAACCCATTAATAAAAAATACAGCATTCTTGAATTTTACTATATGTTTTCTGTATCATAACTTATAAGAAACATAAATCTATTTCCCCTTCCCCGATGTTAAGTGTTTTAAAGGTTTATGAATTGATGTTAATCAGAAGCAATTTTTCTATTAACATTTAGATAATCATTCTATGATTCTATGATTTGGCAAATAATTTCACTGGCATTCATTAGTCTGAATGAGGACTGCATAATAGACTTGTGTCTTGCTAGCCTCTTTAAAAATGTTAATCTCTTTAAAAATAATCATCACATTTTCTGCTGCTGTCAGAACTGTGGAATTTGCAGCACTGTTCTGCATGGGGAGATTTAACTGTGAGAAAAAATACCAAAAATCCACTTTGTGGGACTATTACTTCTACACTGGACCCTTCCATCCGCTTCCTGTTTGGTCACATCCACTATACTTTGCTGTTCAAAATATTCAGCTGCAGAGTGTGGACAAAAGCCATATGAAACTCTGAAAAGAAATCTTTCCATATAGTTTGGTTTTCTGGTCCACGGCACAGCTTGGAGAAAGTGTAATGTTTTCTGCAATAATTTTTGCATCAGTTAACCCTACCTCAGTTTTTCACACGGATTTATTTTTGCATTTACCGAAAATCATTGAAAATGCCGATCATAGTTTTCATCTGTGTATTTTAGTTTAAAGTTGGACCAATTTGATTTCATCGTATGTTTGAAGTGATCTTACATTTCTTCTGCTTTGCCTTTTCCAACCACCCAGGAATGTTTGACAGATAAAGTCAGTCTGCTCTCTCCCTGGGAAAATCTGGAGAGCATAATTGTTTTTTTCATGTAGTCTTTTGCCAGTCATCTCAGATGGAGCCCTTAAAAACCACAGTGAAGGTGTCAAACCACCAGGAAAGGTGACTGAGAGTAAGCTCAATACCAAGCTGAAAAACAAACCAAAATCTTCTCATGCTCATTTTTTCTAACATTTGATTCAAAATTCATCAGGATCTTGATTCTCCAAATCTCATTTTATTAAGTATCTGGGTCATGAGGACTGTATTCCTACAAACTAAATAATGCTCAGGCCTTACCTCTCTGTTTTGCTAGTGGAATGGTCAGTTTGGGACTTACAAGATAATGAAGTTGCACTGTGCTGGTTTTCAGTTGGTGAAAAGCAAAGTGAATCCAGACTGGCTTGGGTCTGCCTTCCAAAAAACAATGTGTAGGTGGCCTTAAATGAGAGATTTTGACTCAGTGTAAAATGTGAACCATACACACCATTTTTTAATTGCATGTAAAAAAAAAAATTGCAGATTAAGGTTTTGTCTGGTTTTAATTAGCCTCCCACAAAGTTTATTGTTCCTGTCATACTTCAGAGCAAATGTTCTCATTTTAGTGTATTCTAATTATAACTTTCCCTTCTGTAAAACATTGCTCTGAGGGAGGAAAACCTTTCTGTGAGGACTTGTACATTTTCTTATCTTCAGCTTTTAGAAACCAATGTAGTCAAGACGACCAATCTCATGCAAGCTTCTGGAGCTACCTTACTCTGTCAGTAATGGCAGGAAGAAGCTAGGTGTTCAGTGCAACATGACTTAAGCTGGATCCTATGAATATTAGTTTCAAAATAACTTACTATGCCTTTTATATTCTAAGACATGAGCAGGGACTTCAGTCTAGAGCTAGATGGTGAGTAGTAATGCTGCCTTTCTTAAAACGTTCTCTCTTATTTTGCTGCAGCATCACAGAGGATTTTTCTTATCTATAAATCCAAAGTTCATTCAAAAATATAGGCATGTTTTGTCTAGTCTAGCTGGACCAAGAACAGAAATTTCCAAGAAGATAAATTGTCTGGAGACAGATTTTTCAAAAATTACTTTGAATGTCCCTATGGTTTTAGTATCTTCTCCGAACAGACTACCTCCAGAAGCTGCTCTCTCCTGCTATCTGAGATTGTTTTACCTTCCAAGGTGCCACAGAACAGGGAATAGAAAACTTTGCACCTAAATTCTTCAATGCCTATGGTTTTAGACTATGTCCTCTACTGTATCATAGAAACATATAATGGCCTGGGTTGAGAAGAACCTTAAAGATCATCTAGTTTCAACCCCCCTGCTGTGGGTACTGTAAGGCTGCTATTAGGTCTCCTCGGAACCTTCTATTTCTCCAGGCTGAACAACCCCAACTCTCTCAGCCTGTCCTTGTACAGGAGGTGCTCCAGCCCTCTGACCATCTTTGTGTCTCTCCTCTGGACTCGTTCCAAGAGGTCCAGGTCTTTTTTATGCTGGGAGCCCCACATCTGAACACTGTACTCCAGGTGGGGTCTCATGAGAGAGGAGTAGAGGGGAAGAATCACCTTCCTCAACCTGCTGGTCATGCTTCTTTTGATGCAGCCCAGAACACGATTGACTTTCTGGCCTCCAAGCACACATTGCTGGGTCATGTTGAGCTTCTCACACACCAACAATCCCGAGTCCTTTCCTTCAGGGCTGCTCTCAAGCCATTCTCCACCCAGCCTGTATTTGTGCTTGGGATTGCCTCAACCCACGTGCAGGACCTTGCACTTGGCCTTGTTGAATTTCATGAGGTTTGCATTGGCCCACCTCTCAAGCCTGTCCAGGTCCTCTGGATAGCATCCCTTCCCTCCAGCGTGTCGACCACACCACACAGCTTGGTGTCGTCGCCAAGCTTGCTGAGGGTGCACTCCATCCCATTGTCCATGTTGCCAACAAAGNCCAATCACCTCCTTGTTTTCCATGTACCTTAGCATAGCTTCCAGGAGGATTTGCTCCATGATCTTGCCGGGCACAGAGGTGAGACTGACCTGCCTGTAGTTTCCTGGGTCTTCCTTACTTCCCTTTTTAAAAATGGGGGTTATGTTTCCCCTTTTCCAGTAAGCAGGAACTTCACCAGACTGCCATGACTTCTCAAATATGATGGATAGTGGTTTGGCAAATTCACCTGCCAGATCTCTCAGGACCTGTGGATGCATCTCATCAGGTCTTATGGACTTGTGCACCTTCAGGTTCTTTAGATGGTCTTGAACCTGATCTTCTTCTACAGCTGGTGGTTCTCCCTTCTTCTAGTTGCTGCCTTTGCCTTCTGCAACTTGGGCGGTGTGGCTTGAGCTCTTGCCAGTGAAGATTGAGGTAAAGTTGTTACGTACCTCAGCCTTCTGAACATCCTGAACAGCCAGGTCTCCTGTTTCCTTCCGGGGGGGTCCCACATTTTCTCTAGTCCTCCTTTTATTGCTCACATACCTATAGAAGTTCTTCTTGTTACCCTTAATATCTTTGGCCATTTTTAATTCAATTAGGGCTTTAGCTTTCCTAAGCTGATCTCTGGCTTCTCAGACAGTTTCTCTGTATTCCTCCCAGGCTACCTGATCTTGCTTCCACCCTCTGTGTGCTTCCTTTTTTTGTTTGAGTTTGCTCAGGAGTTCCTTGTTCATCCATGCAGGCCTCCTGGCATTTTTGCCTGCCTTCCTCTTTGTTGGGATACATCGCCTCTGAGCCTGGAGGAAGCGATCCCTGAATATTAGCCAGCTTTCTTGGGCCTCTCTTCCCTCCAGGGCTTTATCCCATGGGGCTCTTCCAAGCAGATCCCTGAAGAGGCCAAAGTCTTCTCTCCTGAAGTCCAAGGTAGTGAGTTTTCTGTGTGCCCTCCTTGCTGTCCTGAGGATCTTGAACCATCTCATGGTCGCTGCATCCCAGGCTGCCCTTAAGTTCTACATTCCCCACCAGCCCTTCCTTGTTGTTAAGAACAAGGTCCAGCATAGTCCATGTCCTTGTTGGTTCCTCTATCACTTAGAGAAGGAAGTTATCACCAACGCATTCCAGGAACTTCCTGAATTGCTTAGGCTGTGCTGTGTTGTTCCTCCAATAGATACCAGGGTGCTTGAAATTCCACATGAGGACCAGGGCATAAACAACATATTTAAAGCTTTTCAGTGAAAAAAAAACCAAGAGATTTTGGTGTTAAATGTTAGATAGCACTGTTGTGCTATAACACTAGTCTTGATTATAAACTTATTTGAGCTTAAAACAAAACCAAAGAGTTTAGCTTACTACAATCATAGAGAAAATATCCTGTTTCTGTATAAGATACAATTGACTCAGAATTAGTTGGTTTAGTTGTAATGTTTAGAGAAGTTCCCTTATACCTGGCGTACTCCAAAAACTGAATCTATGCATTCGGCTGACACAAAACGTATGTAATATCACCATAGGCATGCAGCCTCATTTAGACTAGGGAACGGGTGCTTTCTCCACACCCATCCACCAGTCTAATTAAGACACTACATCAGATGTATTAATAATCTTAATTTAGTAACCTCTTGTTAAGACTTTCCCCACCTTGCCACCCCAAGTAGGCACATGCACGAGTCATAAAAAAAAAAAAAGCCCAAAAAGTAGAAGCAGTTATGAAGTTGGAGTCACACTGATATTTTGCACCAAGTGAGCAGAGCCCTGTAATTCAAAGGATGCTGCTGTATGTGTGAATTGATATAATACAGCTTTTTCTATCTCTCCAAAAATCAATCTTCTTTTATGTCTCATCTCTGTTAAAAGCCCTATTCTCCCTCTCAAGCCAGCCTTTACACTGATTGATTATTGCTAAAATTTTCTTGAGTCCTAAACGCTGAAAAGGAAAGATCCAATACAATGAGAAAAGGAAGTGGAACATTTCCAGCTTTCTCTTGGTTGTTATTGTAAATGTATTAGTCCGAAACAAAAGGTTGAAACAGCAGCTGTTCATTGGCTGTACAACAAAACATCACCAGTTTGCATTGCTGTGAACCCTAAATTGCCATTTTGAGTGCCTCATTTGTTCAGAAGAGGTTCTTCCTCAAGCTTTCACTGTTCTGTTTTGTACATGACATGAGACAACATTCACTATAGTGAAGAACTCAAAATGCATTTTGAATGTGTGTTAATGCTGTTTCAATAAACATATAAAAACTTTAAAATAGGACCTTATAGTGCAATGATGATGACAGCAAATGTTTTCTTCAAATGGCTATGTCTGGAAAACCTGCTTGAGGTGTTTGAGTACTTCTGAGCCCTTAAGTGAAACCAAGACACAGTAATTTGAAGTATATTTTTTGCAGTTTTGTTGGGTTATGCGAGAAGGGTTCTGTTCTGAAGGTTTGTCCCATTATATTTAACATGCCGAAGTGTCTAATCAGTGTAATAATTACAAGGAATGTGAAAAGGAAAACAGAGCAGCATTGAATTACATGTCACTCTAATTAAATTGAAATGGATATCGTATGTTTGCGGAATATGACACAGTGAGTGTAATTCCCACTAAAACCAACTCTGTACTGCAGTGGAATGATTTTGTTATTGAAGAAGAATCAAGACAGATTGATAGAAAAAGCTGTCTTAAATCTCTCATGAAAACTCACCAATATTCAGCACTTAGTTTCACTAGGAATTATATGTATGAGCATTTTTAATTAAATCCACAACTGAGCACTCGCTATTCTATTAAATGCTTACATATTTTTTTAATTCAGTAGATGCACTGTTGCTCCACGTCTGGTATTTGTCCACCCTTTCATATTTGCAGTATCCTATAAGATCTACCAGCTCTGAGATGATGGAAACCAGTACCTGCTACAAGCATCACAACTTATTTCGGATTTGACAACAAGGAAGTAGAAATTTCTATTACTTAATGACTTTCTGACAGTTTTCCACTAGGATTAAAAATTTACCAACTGGATAAAAACTATTACATATTGAAAGGCTAATTCTAGACTCATGACCTAGGCCAATGAAATCCTTAACTTGCTATTAACTAGCACAGATAAAAATTGTTTCCATAAATCTGATAGCCATTTTTCTACAATTTTGTATTAAATGAATATGTCTCCAAGTACAGGATTGTGTTTGTGCTTCATTTAGGAAAATCTGTGAACTGTAACTTTAGTATGTTGTGCAAAACAATAAATATTGAAAAGGATTACGACAAGGTGAAATAGCGGGAATTATATTAACGTAAATCCTGAAGAAAAAATATTGTTGAGTGGAATCTTGGTTTATATTTGGAAAACAATTTGGGACACAAACTTTCTAAGGCCTTTTGATGGAAGGGAAGTGTGTTTTAGTCCCATAACCAGAGAAGTTTGAAACAGAACATCTCTTAAGACTTTCTCAATTGTTAAACAAATGTTTAGAAATAGCGTGAAAGTAACTAAGAAGTATTGTTGCTGGATAGTGACAATCTCATCATGCTGAAATTAAAGATGATGAAAACTCCCAGCCAAATTAGCAACCAAAACATGTAGCAGAACAAATGACACCTCTCAGGGCTAGACAAAACCTGGTTAAAATCAAATTAAATATGAGAGTAAAAGAAGAAAGGACCTAGGAAAAACAAAACAAGCAAACAAACAAAAAAATAAAACATTATAGTTTCTCAAAACCAAAAGGAAACTAGCCAAGAACAAACTTGTCAAGAACTGAAATGAATTAGGAAGGAAACTGACCTAAGATAAGAGGAACAAACTTGGATCTTATGGAGTATGTAAAGCAAATGAAAGGAGTCAGAATGGCATTCACCTGAGATTGATTTACTGTTTTTTTTTGCTCGCCAAAGCAGAAGGGAAGATACGTTTTTTCACTGCAGAGTCTATCACATAGAATACCTAACTCTGAGCCTGAAATTTAGCTGTCTGTTCAGACAATTCAGAGAGGCATATCTTATTATACCTGGTTTAAAATAATAGATAAATGTTCCTCATATGGAGGAACAGAAAGCATTGTTACTGCAACCAGTCTAAAGGGACCTGTACTTACTGTGCACAGTACTTTTTCTGAAAATAAGGAAGAGCTATCAGGAATTCATAACTACATAACTTATTTTGGAAATGGAAAAAGTAGAGAATTGTCCAAGTTTCACTCAAGGTTTTATATAAGCCAGTATGAATAACAGGGGGGGCGGTTATTGCTGAAGAAGTATCGAACCTCTCTACAGCCCCTCTCAATCTTTGGGACCGGGGACAAAGTGGTGGAGCGGCCCATTGTGTAAAACCATCATTCTGAACTGCAAAGTGGAAGGTTCAGTCTTCTGGCCTATCCATGTATTGTAGCTTCTCTGAATCTTGTGGCAGTTACCCGAATGTAATTGAGCACACAGTGCAATTCTGAAGGGTGTTCAGAACGTGTGTCCATAGGTGCAGACCAGTGTCTGTAGCTGGAAGGATGACTTCTCTTTTAACTGGACATATGGGACCACCACTAAGGCTTGGATGAAATGACATTTTATCCATCTCTCAGGCAGGCTCCTCTGAAATATCTAACCAATTCTAAAATCTTCCACTGATACGGTTTTTAGGACTTCTTAGGCAATGTACTGTTCCCAATAACAAAGATAGTTTCCAAACAATGAATTTAAATCTCTGTTGTTGTGAACAGGACAAGAGACAGGAGGAAGAGTCAGTAAGAACTGCTACTTGCAAAAGAGTGTGACAGGCTTTGTTTCACACCTCTGTGACCATATTGCTCAATATGTGACACCTGATAAAAAGAGTTTAGTCTAACTTTTAAATCCACACAATCAGCTGTGAATTGTGTAGTAACAAATAGTGGCCTCTTTGAAGATATTTTAAAATTCTCAGTCATATATTTATAATTTTCTCTTTCCATAAAATTCCTATTGCAATCAACCACAGGCCTTCGATGGGCACGATTTTTTCCTCTTCCCCTGTAGGGGTTCTCCTCCACCTGATCTATCGGCTCATGCAGGGTTAAGGCTTCCGATTTCAGGTTGGGACCACTTTGAAACAATGATCCTAAGTATAAAAAAGCCAGAAAATAATGACAGCTATCAGAGAGAGGGAAAGTATAAACTCTTTGGGCTGGATTCAGTTGCCTAAATATTTGTCTAGAGCCATTTAAGATGGATTATGGCTTCAGAAGAGTGCTCCAGAATGTTGTAAGCTTCATACAGGCCCTATGCCATATTTTCTGTCACTGTGTGGGTGTCTCAGGTGCCATAAATCATCAAGGTATTGATAGACATCAAAGTTTATGCAGCTTAATTGAGCCCTTTAGTCTGCAGGTAATCTTTTAACAAAATATTCCTTCTTTGCCACTCTCATCGGTCTTTATTTCTGGTCTGCTTCAAGATTCCTAACCAGATTTGTTGTCTCTTGAATAGCATTTATGAAACCCTAACCTATAGTTGTAAGCATGAGAAGTACGATTTTTGCTCTTTCTTATTCTGCTTGCCACAGCATGTTCAATACCGTGGAGGTATTAGTAAGGGGTATGGTTTGGCTAATATTTAAAGCTCAGTACTCATTACATCACAAGGGGAATATGCTACCATAAACCTGCCTTCATAGCTAAGTGGCATTTCTTGGTAAAGTGCATTTTATTTATCTAACGTAACACCATATTAAAAAGCATTATTGCCAGATGATTATCCAAATTTTTACTGGTAAAAAGTGCACACATGTCAAGTGCATAATTTCAATGCACCAATAATTGTATTAAGAAGTCCTTATTACTTGGAAGTTGATCCCTACACATACCGTTTATTTCAAATAAAAAAATAATTCATATTCGTAGATTTATTTTTTTTTCTTAGTTGTCATTATAAAAATAACCGTAATGGAAGCCATAGAAGAATATTATCTAGGAAGACTTTTAGGGTGCATTGAATTAAACACTGAGAGACAGAACATACTTTAAGCCTCCCCCATCTTCCTTTTTTTGTCTAAGAGCTGTTCATTAAAAATAAAATCATGGATACGGCTCAGACTAAGTGTTTGTTGATGAGTAATATGTGACATTCAAGTCAGCAGTTATACTTGTGAAGTACTAGTATTTTTTATTTCACTCTGCTTAGGAAACAGTTTGAGAAATTTGTTGCAGTATTTAAAGAAAAACTCTTTATTGGGACCTGCAGGGTGGGGAAGAAAGAAAGGTGAGAGGTGATATGGCATATGCAGATGTGAACATTATTAATTCTTTTACCATCAGCAGTGATGAACTTATAAAATTAATTTCAACAGACTGTATTAAGAATATTTTGAACTTCTGTAATAATTTAAGAAAATGTCTCTTTCTAGAAAAATAATAAGCTTAATGTGACTAGGTGAGTTTTTCTGCTGAGATGTTCCATTCATTTCTTCCCACCTCACTAAGCTTGCTGCATTTAACCAGCCATATGCAATATTCTGACTAATTTTAAAGCTGTAATAGTGTGAAAGTGCATTTTAAACTCCCCTAACAGCAAACTGTGACACAGAGAAACAGGAGGCTGTGGTGCCCACTCAAAGCTAGCCAGCACATTAAAGTACCTTTTCGCAATATTTTTTTTTATGAACAGACCTGGAATGTTCAGTGTATTCACATTATTTTTAGCAAATGCATTTCAGTGTATTGAAGAAGTAATCAGAGCTGCAATTAACACAAAGACCAATAAAGACTGTGTTTTCAGGGATCATTGATTTAAAATAAATTAATTCCTATCCCATGAAATTTCCATTTAGTTTATATTTTTATATTATGCCATTACCAAGACATTTGCCTACAAATACATTGTTGTAACAGAATAATGCACAGAAGAACAATGGAAAAATATCCATGAAGAGCTGGTAATATATGTCTCGATAAAACACACGATAAAAATTAGCAAAAACTTAGCCATTAATGATAAGGAAAGTTAATGTGTTCTATAGTTAAGATCTAATGTGGGCTGAGGAAAATTATTGAGGACATCTTACCAAATCAATTAAAGAAGGAAAATTTGAACTGAATAAGATGGATGAGAGCCTTCAGGTAGAAGTAGGAAAAGTCAAAAAGGTGACAAAGATTTCTACATGAAGCAACAAATCTAAAGGGAGATCACAGATCTCTTTAAGATGTCTGAGTCTGATCACAGACTTGATTTTGCTGGAAATTAACTCACAGAAAAAAAATAAAGCAGGAAAGCTGGGGAATTATCCTCCATGCATAAAAATTACTGCAAAAATACTGACTTCAATGGATGGAAACTGCACAATGCTGTTTGAGTGTATGGCATACAGGGTCTTTCTATATGGTACAGACATTTTGTCTGCTGCTATGTTTAGCAATGACCTAGCCAAATTTTTTCTTTCCTGTCACTGTTGATGTGCCTTGCAATTGCCCACCTTTCTGTTGACCTCCACAATAGAGATGGTGCTATTTCAACTGCGGCATTTTGAGATGACTGTAGTTGAAATACCAAATAAATCTAAAAAATGCATCCGTTGCTTTCATTTTATTCAGGCTACAGTTTATCTTCAGCTATGCTGATACAAACCCTAAGCAAACAAAAAGATACGTGGTCAGGTTTTGTCAGAGGGAGGAAAAGGAGATGAATAGAGCCAATATAAAGTAAAAATTCCACTACAGTAGCTAGAGGTGTACCAGTGTGAGGATATGTGGATACCGAACAACTGAAAGGAAAATTAAATGATGCACAAAGATAAAAATAGTTATACTGGAGGCATTAAAAAAAAAGTAAAAGGGAAAAAAGATGGGAAAAGCATCAATTTAGGGTACACAGTTTGAGAGAGACATTCTTTTTAATTTTGTTTAATTATTAATTTTTTTTGAATACCTGTAGGTCAATGTTTCTAAATAATGGATGCTCCAAACTGTTCCTGTCTTTGAAAATGATTTCTTTTTACTCTCTGAAAGATGAAAGGACCATAAGCACCATATGTAACTTTTTTTTAGGTAAGCCAAAGATATTAGCTTTAGATTTTTTCAAGCAGTTTAGAGAGCTGTTGTCAATCTATGCATTTTAAACATCAGTAAGACTATTATTATTAGTTTTCAAGACATTTCAGTCATACCTATTATTTTTTTCATTACTGTACCCCCTATATTTGATCTGTTGACGTTGCTGTATATGTGGTACCCAGGATCAAGATCTCAAAACATGAAGGGCATGTCAAAACATGAATTTTTTAAAACATAAGAAATACTTTCACACAATTTTATTGAAGGCAGATTTATTGCTGAACGAACTGGAATTTCCACCTCCTCCTGGCTCCATAGCTGCCACTGGCATCTTCTTTCTTGAATGTCATTGTAGCTCTCATCTCCCCAACACAGCAAGAATTTCCTCCCCTTTCCCCTGCT
Source organism: Syrrhaptes paradoxus (assembly GCA_013400615.1). Lineage (NCBI taxonomy): Eukaryota > Metazoa > Chordata > Aves > Pterocliformes > Pteroclidae > Syrrhaptes > Syrrhaptes paradoxus. The sequence goes on from VZTO01022587.1 coordinate 14,358, forward strand.
CCCTTTAGGAACATGTCTGGATTCTCTGAAAAGAT
>VZTO01022590.1:0-38185 GCA_013400615.1 Syrrhaptes paradoxus
CCACACAATCCTATGGCATCTTACACATCACCTACTTTCAGGTGTCTAGATGGCTTCTTCAGGGGAAAAAAAAAAGTAACTTCTTTATAGATTTTTTTTAAATTTACTGGGGCAAATACAGTGTGTCACACTTACAAAGGTGCTCCTTTGCAAGGAAAAGTCTTGAGAGCAGGGACAGAGAATTGGAAGTAAATGTAAAACAGGAAAAACAAATTTGCTGGAAATGAAAGAACAAAGAACTTAAAAAAGAAAATAGCAAAACAGAGGCTTTGGATGCTCTATAAAACTCGGATAAGAAATACACGGTTGCTGTCTCCAGAGTCAGAATGTTAGGTGGGTAGAGTACAATTATACAAAAGAGAATGAGTAATAGATGTGAGACCATCCCTTCTGTCACACAAATTTCACAGTATATTTACTAAAAAAGGAGTTTTCAAAGCTGTACTTGCAGAGTTCTGTTTGTTAGGATGCAAGAAATCGCAGTGAAGACTGAGAAGTAATGAGCTTTGCCTATGTTAACATTTTTTCTTTCTGATTTGGCATAGTATTTTGTTATTACTTCAGTCTGATTTTCTCCTGTTTTTGTGAAAACTATCTGTGAAATTTAAGCCATCCTAATCCACTGTATCACATTTTCCTCCAGTTTTTAATTCTTAGGTTTTTCTCTTCATTCATCACAACCTTCTTCCTTGTCACCTCTTAATCTCTCTTTCTTAATCTTTCTGCTCTGTTCACTTTTCCATCTTAACCTCCTTTTCCTGTCATTATCTGATTTAGAGTGGAGCTGTAAGATTCGTATGAAAGACAGTTGCTTCTCCAATATATCCAGTACACTACATAACAACAAACAGCATTAAATTATATTAAATCTTAGCAACTGTGCATATAATTTTCAAGTGCTTGTCTTTCTAAACAAACATTAATCCCACAGTTCTCCCATTCCTATGGGCTATCAAAAGCGTATGGGGAACTGAGTCATGGTCTCAGTGACTTCTGAAAGAGTCAGAGCCAGATACTGAGTTCTCTGAGCTGCACTTTTTGTACCACTCTTGGCAAAGAACTTTATGCAAGACTCAAAACCCGAGTCAACTCTACCAAAAAAACCCAAACAACCCACACTTCCTGCTTTGTGGAAAATAAAGTATTCCAAATCTGATATCTAAACAAGCCATGTATTTTTACTAGCATTAAACTACAGAATCACATGGAGATACTGAGTGAAATGCGAGGCTAGGAAAGTTTTTGTTTTAAGAAACAGAGCAGAATCAATGCAAATGAAACACAGTATCTTCCTGCCACTGATGTTTCCAAATTACGGTTCTAACATGCAGACTCTTCTGTGCAGTATGAGAGACTCATAATTTTATCCCCTGTTAGGCTTAAGAGTGGCGGGGATCCTCAGTACTAATCCACAGACTCTAACATAAAGAAGCATTTCTTAATCCAGTATAAGGATAAAGGACTGTTCATCAAGCCCTTCTGAAGTTACCACAGAGTAAGATTAAAGTCAGCTGAAGGTAATTTCACAATTCAAAGCTTCAAGCTACAACATCAGCAATAATGTTGCAGTAACTGAAGTAATAATTTAAACATTATCGTTCTAAATTTGGGGATTTTATATAAAAATCTTGTTTTATGACTATGATTACATAATATACGAACTAAATTAAGATAAACTAAAACAGCTGTCCAGATCATGCACTGCAAGGTAAAAAAAACCAAAAACCAAAACCAACATTCTGTGGTTTTAAAAGAAATACAACTCCATGGGAAGCAAGGAACACAAAGTCTTGATCATGACCAGAATAACAGTATAGACATTTTAGGCCCCTCTCTTAATCTTTGGATCCTGGGACCAAATCATCAACATCTCAGCATCCACTTATTACAAAATACAAATAAAGCCTAAATTTGATAGATGTGAAGAAAATCTGACCCAAGGGTAAGCAATGTAGAGATGATGGATGTGCAGTCTGCAGACAGCCTACAGCCACAGACCTGACAGGTATGAACTGCCACATTAAGGTCCGTATGATACTAATGACATGACATATGGCTTGAAATGGGGAAAGAAGGCGAGGAGGAAGGAGGCAGCATGTAGAGAAGCTCACTGCTGTTCCTCCAGACACGGAGAAGAGTAAACTCTACCATTATTTCTGCCATGAAGGAAAGGCACATCTGCCACCACAAGTGAGCAGACAGACCCACAGAGGGATATGTCTCACAGCATGGTATAAAACTTGATGAGTTCAACAGGCTCTGAACTGGTGTAAAGAAAAAACCCAACATACCTATTCAGAATAGCCCCATACACTTCTATTTGTAGATTTCATAAATAAGTATCCTAAATGCATGCAAATCAACTCTGCAATGCACAGAATGAGGCACTCAGGACATCGCTGTAGCTAAGTGCAAGAAACAACAGAGAATACAGACCCAAGGACTTCTGCAGAAACAAAAAACTCTTCTACTCCCTCTCTCACATCTTTGTCACGCCACCCCAAAAGTGTTTCCATTCTGTAAACTCCCATAATAAATGTACTGTAGCATTGTCTTAATTTAGATTTCCTAGCAAAACATCCATCACACTGAAGACACAAAAGGATTTATGACTCGGACACATTTATGGCACTGCAAAACAAAAAAAAGTAGAAACACAAAACGTGAGGCAAACATGTTCCCATGGCTCTGCCATTTCCTCTTTCAGCTTTAATAAGCTCAGTAATGCTGAGTACTGACTTGCAAGCTAGTAAATTGTGATATTTTACAAACTAATTTCAGAAAGTACCAAAGAACTTTCTGAGGAATTATTCTTACTTTACATCTCTGTTTCACTTTCCACATTTATTTTCCAGTGATGGAATAAGCAACCACTCACAGATTGGCCTACAGCCCTAATTCAGCTCTGAGCACTAAATCAATGGATGGGACAGACGGGACCCTTCAGCCTCTTTCATTCCACCCCTCACGCCATCTCCAACCACACACTTTTCTAGCTTTATTCTCTCTGTAGATGTTAACATACTGAAGTCATCTTTCATAGCCATGCATGTGATCCATTTATCTCCCCAGTCCTCAGTTTAGTTTTATCATGAACAGAAGCAGCACACACATCTCAGTATATGAGCTACGGAGAGATACAAGAGCAATTACAGACCCTCTACAGTATCTTCCTTTCCACGTGGCTGAAAGTCCTTGTGAAGGCCCCTTGCTCACCTTATAAATCCTTAATCATTACGATCAAGAACTTAATTCTCTTATTTGGTAACTGGACTAGTCGAAGACAAGGTTTTTATTCTGTGGACCAAGGCTGTGTAGAAATGCCTGATCAAGCAGTCTACTGCCAATAACCAAGGTTGATTTTTCCCTGGAGAATCACAATTGCCCTTTGTCTCCAGTTCTGTCGCTCATCTATGGACCATGGTCCACAAGGGGCCAATTTCAACTAAATGAATACCTTAGAGCAAGTGTGCATATCACTGAGCGTGAGCTAAATATACTCCAAATAAAAGCAAAATGTTTTTCTTAGTACCACTCTGTAGCTGATAGAGTAACTTTAAAAGTCAACAGATCCTTATCACCTGGAACCTGAAAACCAATTAACTTCTTATTGTTGTTTTAAGAAGTGACTAGTATAGCAATGAAAGATGATAATATTACTTAGCACTCACAGCGCTTTTAATCTTCAAAGCATTTTGAAAACAAACTAATTAATCTTCCCAACACGCCTGTGAGGTGGGTAGGTGTTATTATTCTTGAATTACAGAAGGAAAAAGCCCACCTCTGGCAGAAGGTTATGTGCTTAGCTCAAGGCCACTAAATTATCCAGAACATACTGGCACTGCATGTTGCTTACTGAAGTTACCCACTCAAATCAGGCCAATACTGCAGGTGGCTGTGTTTTAGCATAATAAAAAAGTATCTGTCATGATGACAATGAGGACACATCTTTCACCACAGTCAGGAACATAAAACACTAATTCTAATAGCTGCCTTACATTTTGAGAGACAGTGCTTGCAGTGTCACTGAATGGTGATTAATTTGTTCATTGGGAGATCATGAAGTCCCTTCTATGTCATTTAATACCTTGCAAATAATCTGCAAAATGGGCTGATTCAGTTCTATTGAAAGTCACTTGCCTGCTCAATAGTCAAAATCAGCTCATCAATAAGGCGTAGGTAGGGGAAGGTCAAAAATGGTCTTGCCTATCTATCCTTCCACTGCTTCAGACAGTGAAGTTTAAAGTCCTCAAGCTTTATGTTTAAAAACATGACAACTTAAATCCTTTAATCCTTCAGTTGACATTCATGGTGACTAAAAACATCAATCATTTTTCTATCCAAATAACTCATTTTGAGCAGCTAGTATTAAAAAGCAGTAGACTTTGGAGCTACATTACATTAGGTTAGAAGTTGCAATTAATGTTTCAGGTTTCTGAAGTCTTAAAAATGTATCCCTGGCAGTGTTTAATATCTTAAATAATAAAACAAAATTGTTGAAGCATATATATCACTGTTTCAGGTCCCTCTTTCACTGAATAGTGAGATTTTTCTAGCACCAAAATCTCATTGTCACAGGAGTATCAGCTGAACAACAGCGACGATACATCTGCACAGTGTAATGTTCTGTAAACGGCTTTGCTTTTCAGCAACCTAGTATCAGTGATCCAGAATGTTATGAAGGAAATAAATTATTTTTCTTTGCTTGTTTAGCAAGTTCAGCCCCTCTTTTTGCAGCTCTAAGGAGCAAAAGGTGTCCTGATGCTCAGCTTTTCATTTCACAGTTCACAAACAGTGCTGTGATTATTTTGCATAAAAATACAAAGATGTTCAAATCTGCAGTCTATCCTGCCACCTGTACTCATGGGTCAGCCTCCCACTCCTGTGCAAAAACTTGCTAACATGATACGTGGATCACTCTACAAGGATCATTATACAGTCCTGCAACAACAAAATTCTTTGAAGTGAAATAATGTCTCCTTAAGAGGTACTGCATATTCCATGCCTCTATTTTTCTTACTAACTTAAAATACCCATATAAAGAGTTTTTCAGCTCTTGTGAGTCCAGGTTTAATTTATTATCTCCTTCAAATTATTTTCATATTGTTATATTATTACTTCCAATTATTCTTTAAAAATGGAACTTTTAAAATACTACTTACATTCTGTATTTCTACAGTCCTTCCCTCCCACTCCATAGTCAAGTCACACTTGAGATATTTTTGCTTAGCAGTCACCTATGTACATTATGTCACTTAACACAGTAGTTTAATTTTGTAAGCACAGGAATTTCCCTCTGTACAACAGAGAAATTCAACTTTATAGAGTCAGCTTGAATCCTGAATTCAGTAAGGTACTTGGGCACATTCCAAAATACAAGTATTTAGGTTGCTGAATTCTCTTAGACAAGTTGTACATTTAAATCAGGCTGCTCATTGTGGTCGGATACTTCAAAGCATAATACGTGTCTTCTTCCTCCCTAACACATAAAGAGCAAACAATCATATAATCACACCTTGGAAAGGAAATAAATCTTTCCTGATGCTTCATCCATTGTCAAGGATGAGATTAGGTATCTTCTCAAACATGCAATACAAAATTGAGTAATCTAGCTTAAAAATACTTTTAAAACAGAAAGCTCATGGTCTTCATTTACATGGCTAGGTGCTACAGTTAATTATTCACAGGCTTACTGATTTTTTTGGAATCTTATGCGGGGGATTATGACAAAGGGAAAATAAATAACTAAATTAGAAGTTCTAAAAATAGTAGGCTAAATAATCCTTGTCGAAAGAGTTTAAAAACACAACCAGTCTTGCAACAGATGGAGGGGTTTGAGAAGAAGAGAAGTAGACAACAGTAGGTCTTATCTCTCATTGATGTTAACTGAAAACATATTGCCTAGATGAAGTTACAATATCCTAAACAAGAATACTTGCTCTTCCAGTCCTGTCAACTGGGTTTCAAAATTAACAAAATAATCCCAGCTAGATGTTAAACAGGACAGGCCCCAAAACCGATCCCTGGGGAACACCACTGGTGACTGGCCGCCACCTGGACTTAACTCCATTCACCATGACTCTCTGGGCTCTGCCATCCAGCCAGTTTTTTATCCAGCAAAGGGTGTTCCTGTCTAAGCCGCAAGCCACTAGCTTTTCTAGGAGAATACTGTGGGACATGGTGTCAAAGGCCTTGCTAAAGTCCAAGCAGACAACATCCACAGACTTTCCTTCATCCACTAGGTGGGTCACCTGGTCGTAGAAGGCGATCAGGTTGGTCAAGCATGACCTTCCTTTCATGAACCCATGCTGGCTGGGCTTGATCCCCTGGGTGTCCTGTACATGAGGGTAGGGAGGTTTTCCAAAGGGATCTGGACAGGCTGGACCGATGGGCTGAAGCCAATTGTACGAGGCTCAATAAAGCCAAATGCCGGGTCCTGCACTTTGGTCACAACAACCCCCTGCAATGATACAGGCTTGGGGATGAGTGACTGGAAAGCTGCCCAGCAGAGAGGGACCTAGGGGTGCTGATCAACAGCCGGCTGAACATGAGCCAGCAGTGTGCCCAGGTGGCCGAGAAGGCCAACGGCATCCTGGCCTGCATCAGAAATAGTGTGGCCAGCAGGACTAGGGATGTGATTGTGCCCCTGTACTCGGCACCGGTGAGGCCGCACCTTGAATCCCGTGTTCAGTTTTGGGCCCCTCACCACAAGAAGGACATTGAGGNGGCCTCAAGTTGCACCAGGGGAGGTTTAGGCTGGATATCAGGAAAAATTCCTTCACTGAAGGAGTGATCAGGCATTGGAACAGGCTGCCCAGGGAAGTGGTGGAGTCACCATCCCTGGAGGTGTTCAAGAAATGTGTAGATGTGGTGCTTAGGGACATGGTTTAGTCAGTTCGGTGGTGTTGGGCTGGACTTGATAATCCTTGAGGTCTTTTCCAACCTTAATGATTCTATGATTCTAAATGCTGGTTTTAGAATTACAAACACATGCATTTTCAGGCTCTTATTTCTATTTATGCAATTAATCTCAAGAAACAGAAATCCAACAGACAGGCAAAAAGATTCTGTGACTTGAACTAACAATTGGAGAACTTCCTCTCCACAAGCAAAGATCTCCTGGGATAAGCCTACCACTGAACAGGGTAAACCTACCTCCTACAGCAGCACGGCCTTCTGAATTCCTACTATAGAATATGGGGAAGCAGGAAGCACAAATATGTGGTGTTGTGTCTTCCCAAGACAACTCAGGAAGAAGGGGTAAGAAGAGGTGAGAAATTTTGATCCATTAGCAGGAAGTTTTGAAGGACTCTACCCCAAAATAACAGCCATAAAAACACACTGACATTTTTAAACTGTGCCACATTCAATGGACTTCACAAATTCATGTAAATGCTCCAGTAACTTTCCAGCAGACACTGGAATCTTGATATTGTTATTTTACACAGTCTGGTGGAAATTAAAAAAAAAAAAAAAAAACCAAACAGAATCACTGTTCATGATTAATTTTAAAAATTAATTTCCAATTAAACGTATTTACTAAAACTTGGCTTTTTTGCTTATAGATTTATTTCCTGTTGATTTAGCAGTCTAGACTGTAATTAGACTGTCAACAAAGCCACATATCTGCACTCTATTTCTAGACCGGGGGGGGGGGCGAAGTACAGGGAAGTGTGTTTGATATATTATTTAAAAACCTTTGGAATGACCTGGAACACCTTTTCCACAAAATGCTTACAATGCCAGAAGCAGCAAATTCTCTCAGTCAAAGGTGAATCAAAGGAACACACTCTCTAAGACTGCAAAACAAGCCCTTCATAACCTGACCCTATCAAACCTGCAGGTAGTCCCAAAGGTGCTAAACCAGCACGCATTAGAGGAAGCCAATAAGCCATACAAAAAGAATTGAAAGGACAATGAGGAAAATCAAACTGTCACAAATGACAGTGCAGAGACCACTGAAGGGGAAGATGACACTACGCATCCCAGACTGCCATTTTAGGCCTATAAACACATGTAATTTATTACCTACTGGGCAATAAGTATTAGGTAAATATTATCTGCTTTCTGAAGAAAATAAAGAAGAAAAAACCCCTAAGCCCCAGTGAACCATCATATGTGACATGCTAGACTACATAACTTCTTCAATTTCACTATTGGTATTTAAAAAGAATAGTACTCTATTCAGGTAATAGTTTATGAATTCATTAAATAAATGCTGCCTGTTTTGATATAATTTTGTCACTATTATTACAAAAGTGTCTACAGTACAGGTTTTAGAGAAATTCCTGTTGATACTACCTCATTAAAGGAATGGGATCAAGGTGACTAATGACTTAAAAACTAGAAAGTAGTGATGACCTGAAGTTTCAACACATGACAGAAACCAAAAATACACAGCAGAAAGCAGACACACTACAGTAGCAGCAAGCCTCAGTTACATGAGACTAAGAGAAATATTTTTATTTCCCTGCAAACATTTGTAGGCAAAAAAGCCAACATCATCTGTCCAGCTCTAATTCTAATGTGAGGTTATTCTACTTGGAACAAAGAAAAATCATCAACGGGGAAAATATTTGTAAACATTTCTAAAATTTCAACCAATGACTTCCTCATAACAAGGAACCTTTCTTTTTCTACCCCTAAACCTATTCTCGTTTCTTCCTAAAAGAGAAAATAGCTTTATACAGAAGACTGAAGTGCAGGTTCATTCAGCTCTTGGCCTAGCTTTATCCATTTAGATAGCTGGGCTACAGCACTCCACATATTTCATAGCTTTTTTTTTCTCTTTTTATTAAGTACTTTAGTTGTGGAAATGTAGAAATGTCAATTCCAGAGACTACAGTTTTGAATCCAAAAGTGACGTATAAGTGCTTAACCCTAAATGGACCTAAGTGCAATCTTCCAGCATTACTGAGGTCCAAAAGGACCTCTTGAGATCATCCAGTCCAAACCCTCCGCTCAAATACAGTCAGCTACAGCCAGCTGCCTGTGACCAGATCCAGTCAGGTTTTGAGCATCTCCCTGGATAGTTAGATCTTCCATGTCTCTGTAATCCTGGACTCAGAAATTCAACTGTGAGCTCTAGCAACCTGTTAGCATCTGGTTAGATATCATAGATATCCACTAAAAAAAAAAATAATCTCCCAACAAACCCAAATGCATTAATCATGAACTAATTTACTAACTGTACAGTGCTCTGTTCCTGCCCTTGCGAGCTAAAAAATAAAGGAACTGAGCTAATGCAGACCTGTTCATAGGGGCTCAGCCTTCTTGGAACAGTCGTATTTGTTTACTTTGATCCATTCTGAAGCTATTTACATTTTGGGTATGCCCGAGTGAAACTTTTTGGGCAATCTATTAATGTGTTGAATTTATGCTGGGGGTCTAGTTTTTAAACTGTAAGGCCTGAATACTTCACGCTTGAGTTTGCAATGTTGCCACTGACCCACTCCCCAACATGGGCCATTTACGTAACTTTCCTGTGCATCATATTATTTATTTCAAAGATGGTACACAATGATTTCCCATCTTTGTAAAACTTTAAGGGAGATATAAGCGAAGTGTACTATGTGTGTAGAGTATCACTAAAACTGATTAAATTGGTATAAAAACACACTCTTCCCACAGCAAGAATGCTTTGTTACTTGGCAGAAATAAATTCTACACTCTAAATTAAACCATCTTGCCTACCTTGTCTGGTATACTCATCTGCTTCTCTGTGGACCAAGTCTTTTACCCGGTTTCCATACAGCAACCTAGAGGAATCATGATCAAAAGCTTTCAAGGTTTCACTGGAGCTGTAAGACTTCTGCGTAGGCACTCTGCACTCCTCATTTTCTGCGGAAGAATTTGTATAGCGCCGCTCCTTGTCTCGTCTGCTCTTTGTCAGGGAGCAATAAGGCCTACGATCCTTCACATCCATACTTCATTCCTTCTCTGGGCACATCAGTCCAGCTTATTTGGAAGTCTTCTCTACATTCAGCTTACATTCACCTATAACAAAATTAGAAAGACAACCGCTGATGTGTTACAATGTTCTCTAATTGCTGTGATTTTTTCCTAACTATCTGGAAGAGAAATAAAGATCTGATCAACAATGGGTGAGATGCACTTTGGTGCACTTTCCAGAGTTTCATGCAGGAGCTACCCTGATCAAAAAAATTTGCAAATAATTTCTTGTGAACGACAACAGAAAGCTTATCTTTTTTATACAAGAGATGAGAAGATCTGAGAACTGGGTGGAAAAAAACACAGCTTTTCAACTTTAAGAATATGTTACTTGCCTAAAGTCAATATGTAGGTAAGTTATTTTCTCTGAGAGGGATGCATGCTTTAATGGCAAGTCTGACTTCCTTCTGTTTGTCAGAAACTTCTGGTTTTAATGTCGGTGGTTTTTTTTTTTTTTATATACAGACTTCCACAACTTCTTATTGTCATTTCTATTCTAAGAAAATTGTTATCATCAAGAACATATACACATAATTTCACAGCAAGATACAAATGCATTATAGGCGACATGCAGGAAGACTTCTCCAAGGCTGTATATTCTGTATAACTTGTTCTAGAAAGCAAGTAAATTTTTGATTTGTAAATGACAGTCAGAAATAGTTTTTCCTTGCCTCAAAAGTTTTTAAGGAATACTACAGTAAGAACCTTATTTCTGTTACTACTTATTTTTCTTTTCTGTTTAATTCCACTTCCATTTCAAAACAAGGCTTCTCAGTTTCATCTCTCGGGTCCTGCACACTTAACCAAAATATTTAGATCTCTGACAGAGTAAGGAATAGTTTAGAAATTTTGCTTTTGTTCTTTAAATAAAAGGGCTAAAATAAAATAAATAACTTCTACCTTTAAACAGCTGACAAAACATATAAATGAAAAACAGTTTAGATTATTTAAATACTTTGCAACTGCACCTGTTAACTGAGGCCGTGATATTTATTATACAATCATAAAATGGTTTTGGTTGAAAGGGACTTTAAAGAACATCTAGTTCCAACCTCCCTGCCACTAGACCAGGTTGCTCAAAGCCTCGTCCAGCCTGGCCTTGGACACCTCCAGGGATGGGGCATCCACAGCTTCTCTGGACAACTTGTTCCAGTGCCTCACCACCCTCACAGGAAAAAAAAAATCTTCCTGGTATCCAATCTAAACCTGCCCTCTTCCAGCTTAAAACCATTACCCCTCATACTATCACTACACTCCCTGATAAAGAGTGCCTCCCCATCTCTCCTGTAGCCCCCTTCAGGTACTGGAAGGCTGCTATTAAGTCTCCTCGGAGCCTTCTCTTCTCCAAGCTGAACAACCCCAACTCTTTCAGCCTCTCCTCATAGGGGAGGTGCTCCAGCCCTCTGACCATCTTTGTGGCTCTCCTCTGGACTCTCTCCAACAGGTCCAGGTCTTTTTTATGTTGGGGGCCCCACATCTGAACACAGTACTCCAGGTGGGGTCTCACNTGCTGAGGGTGCACTCCATCCCACTGTCCATGTCTCCACCAAAGATGTTAACACTGGTCCCAATACTGACCCCTGAGGAACACCACTTGTCACCGGTCTCCACTTGGACATTGAGCCATTAACTGCAACTCTGAGTATGACTGTCCAGCCAATTCCTTATCCACCAAGTGGTCCATCCATCAACTCCATGCCTCTCCAATTTAGACAGAAGAATGTGATGTGGGACAACGTCAAATGCTTTGCACAAGACCAGGTAGATGGCATCAGTTGCTCTTCCCTTACCCACCAACGCTCTAACCTTAATCTTCTTCTACACCTTATATATTGGGGTTCCCTCCTTTGGCTCCAGGAGAATGTTCTGCTGGGTACGCCCTCAATTTCAAGTACTTAAATATCACAAGTGATTATTTTATGAAGTACTATCAGTCAAGTCATTTGTGATGTAGAATGAAAATGACAGTTTACAGCACATATCACAAAGCAACAGTCAACTCCATTTGCATTCTGTTCAGCAAAAACAAGTTTGCTTTAGAACTCTTCACCTATTTAATTTTAAACATTTAATAGCAAACAAAGTTATTAGTTGTCACTCCTGAAAAAAAATTTAGAAAGTATTAAATTTATTACAGAACCGTAATTCATGTCTGTGGATGGCAGACAGTCTTTTATACTTCTTTTCTGAAATTCTCTGAAAAGCTCTTGAATTTCTTGACCTATATGATTCCCAGTTTAGACTAAGACAAAGCTACAAAGCCTTCCATTGAAGAAAACTCTCTTCTATATTTATTATATTTTCAGATGTGAAGTGGTTAAAAAGACACAGAAACATTTGTACATGATCAGAAAAACAAGTATTATAACAGAATAGTTTATTACATTTATCACTATTTAAGTGTCTGCATGCCCACGTAGCACATCTTTTTAATTTATATGAAACACTCAGATTTTCAAGTATTTGATTTGAATGCAAGTTCTTTTCCATGTAAAAACAATTTTCTTGATATTTTAGAAACTCAGTGTTTTAGCAACACTAAGCTGAATCGTGATTTTAAAAATCGTTATTAACAGATACACACAGGTATTCTTCTGCAGTGTAAAGACTTCACATGGAAGCATATCTCCCCTTTCATCTAAGCGTTTCAAGGCTTTAAATGGCCACTAATTCCTAATGTCTCTCAATTGTGCCATGAGAAAACTGACATACACTATTCATCATCAAAGATGTAATAATTTGGGGTTTTTTTTCCAAGTTTCCAAGGTCCTTTATACTGTAAAGAACAAAAACAAACCAAAACAAAAAAAACCCCAAAACACAACACCACCAAACCAAAACTCAAACCCTTCTTTGCACAATACTTTGTTGTTATATCAAGCTAAAATCCTCAAAGATTTAATCTATGCTGTAGCATGAGAAAGTACCGATCTGCTTCCCACAGAAGTCAATTAATTCAGTAAACTTCAAAAGGCAGTTTTCTGGGTTATCTATTGCCTCTCCAGGCAAAGAATGAAAAGGTTAAAACAATACAAGCCCTTTAATCACACTACCTTACGGAGACACTTTAACAGTGATTACATTGCCACAATAATGAAGACTAGTGGATTTTTGTGGGCATTTTGGGAAAAAAAAAATCCCGTACAATTTAAGAACCTGATCTTTTTGGATCTGGCATTATACAAAATGCCTGTTTATCTTCCATTACCTTCACCTTTAAAAATTAGTAGTATCTCTCAGCAAGCTTTAGGAAACAACATCCTCAGGCTCATGCCTCTGTAATTATTTCATCAGTGAATTAATATACATATCTGAAAGGAGACAGAATAAAAGCTATCTTACAGATCGGTCTACAAATAAATGTTCACTATCATGATCAGAACACAAACAGAAAGAGAAAGAAGAAATATTTTTGCAGAATACAGAAAGAGATATCAATGTTAGTGTTTAAGTAGTAAGCCAAGGAAGACTTTCAGTTGGCCTTACAAGATCTCAACTGTAAGCCTTACTACTGTGGTGGGACTGTGCAGGACTTAATTGTCCCATCATGAACTCCTCCACCTCCACCCACTTGTTAAAAAAACACCCCCACCTCTAACTTTAGAGAAATATTTTCAATTATTGAGAAAAACATTTTAAGAAAAAAACAAAACACACAACTCTCAGTTACTGCATCTTCTCAGCTCCTTTCTTACAAAAAACACCATAGCTAAAATATTAACAAGTTTTTCCACTCAAATCTTCACATTTAAATGAACCACTGTTGCACAAATTTGACCATATTTCACTTTTTCTTCTCCTGTTTCCTGTAACAGAACAGCTGCAACCCAGGGGGAGTTACTTGAATGCACTAACTAGCTTTCTTTTGCTATGTCGTAGAAGAAGCTCAGACAAAATATTGGTAATGAGTTCAATACAAACACAAGGGAACACAGCAACTAATTTGATGCACGAACAGTTTTTTTGACAAATCAGATTAAAATTTTAAACCAAATTAAATTAAATTTATTTTGTGACATGTTACAAAAACACTTGCCTTCACCTGCAAGTAATTTTTGCCCATATGTCAGTATTTATGGTCCATTGAATAGCTTCGCTCCAATTAAATGAAAGGATTTTCACAGAGCAATATTTACAAAGCTATTGAACTACTAACTCACCCACTCAAAAAATGATGTCAAAACAGCCATGCTAAATACTGTTATATGTTGTATTACAATGTTAATGTGAAATGGCTTGCACATACTGAAGAAAAATCAAAAAAGATTTTGCTGGTGCATGCCACTACTTCAAGTTTCCGTCTAATGCTTTACTAAGTATAAACACTGAGGATGCTCATCTGTATCACTGAGCATTGCGATCTCCCATGACCTTTTCAGTGATCTGTCCAATGTTACAGGCTCCTGGCTGGATTAAACAGGAGAGTGTATGCTAATCACCAGACTGACATGTCAGCTCTTATATAGTCATGCCCATCCCATTTGTGTACATCACTGAGTGCAGCCTCAGTCAGACTGAACTTGCCCAGTGTCACTCCAAATTTTAAAAACAGTTCAAAACCATAAAGAGGAGATGCCCATTTTTAACATAATACTTACATATTTCTTTTAACTTAATTTAGAAGGGAAGCAGGAGAACCAGAGAAGCATTTCTTGTACATGACTGGGTCATTGGGAGCACAGGGCTCATTCCCTTATGTTCCAGGCTACTATAAAGACCTCTGACATTGTTAGCACGTTTAGCACAATATTTAATTACCAAGTCAGATAAGGTATTTACAAATAATAACTAAAACAAGTAAATTATCAAAATTATTTCTTTTACTCTAAGTGTTGCAGAGAACTCAAGTGTAAACACTGAAACAGAGCACAAGTGTAGAAGCTACGGTAGAAGATTTGATGACTGAAGTCTCAGATACAGCGGTACAGGTTTTACACCGTATTTAAAATTTCCCAGGACAACCTTTCAGTAGTTCCTCTTAATCACCTATTGCAATGTGAAATAAAGTCACTGTAGTGAAAAGGAAAAAAAAAGTTACTTACCTTTTTACAATAAAAAAGCTTCAACACTAAAGCCCTACACTGCAATATAGGATAAGTACAACAGACGTAAACTGTACCATATATTTTAATTGCCAAGATGTAAACGAGGCTTTAGGGTCATGCTACGAGTATTATCTAAAACACGCAGCTACAACTTTAGCATGCCTGCAGGCCTTTTAAACTGTTACAGAAAATTATTGCATTTAATTCAGCAGCTTTGGCTCCCAGTTCCCTAAAGGGTTATTCCAGTTTGGCAACAGGATAGCAATCCTAACACATGTAATGCTCCCTTCTCCATCTCTCACTCTGAGAACTTGCTTCCAGCATTAAAGCTGGTCCGATGAACACCAAGATAACTGATTAATAAGTCTAAATATACCTCAATATTTTATGCCCTTTGATATCTAAAAAGTTACATAGCCGCAATGTAGTAAAAAGGTAGGAAATAAACAGTCTTTGTTACCAACATGAAGATATAATTGTATACAAAAGATTATGTCACTATTTGGGTCAATTTACAGATCTACAGTAGCGCGTATTATATTCTCTTTCAATGTGTACATCCATTTTAGACATCTCAAAACATACAAAGCAAAAATGGAACTAATTATGAGAATAATGAGTCATTGTTATAATATATACAGTGCTGGAATAGAAAAGGTTTTAAAAATGAGAGGATAAAACTAGTCAATTATTTTATTACAGAAAAACAGCAACAGGGTATGAAATACTGTTATAAGGAAAGCCAAACAAGACCTCTCCCACTCAGTCTCACAAGGAGAAAGAACAGTACGGAAAGCAGCACGCTGCTCAGAGCCGAACCCTTCTTCCCTCCCTGAGGCCAGCAAAACTGAGCCAGGGAAGGAACTTACGTATTTCATACCACAACCTTCCCTCCTCCCAACACTTAAACCTAACAATTTAGGAATTCCTAAGAATGATAGTATTCTCAGCTGCATTCTAAAGCCTGCATTACCATTACTGAATTACTATTATTTTTATTACTAATTACTATTATTATGAATTAAGAATCATTGATCCTTCCACATTGATCCCTTAATACAAGCACCATCTGAACGCTTGCTTAAGATCGGGAACAAATTTCCTTTCATGATACACTGCTACATAAACACAGGCAGTAAAAGAATTTTAAGACTTTTGTGAGAAGAAGCAGGCTTAAACTTCTGCCTGAAATAAGAAGAGGATTTTAAGGGCTGTGAGTCAAGGCAGTGCCTATTCTCAGCATTGCCAACAGTTGCTAAAAATAACATTGAAGTAGTGCTGCTGAATAGATACATTACTGTAAATGTCATTATTTTAATTTCATTATAATTTCCTTTTTATCTATAATTTTTTACTAACATAAATATTCTATTAATTACAATTTGCACTAGGTATAGTACTTCAATGCCTCTTAATAGCAAAAGAACAAAGCCAATTCAGCTGATAAATGGAACAAGTAGATTAAAAAGCCTAAGTGCGACATGCAGAAATCAAGAAAACCTCTTGTCCACAAAAATACTCACAATTCACACAACTAATCACCCATGAAACCTATTACAAACAAATACTAAGAAAAACTCAAAAGGCATAAAAGAGTGATGAAATTTACACTTCAATGGCTGATAAAGTGAGATATGTCAGAAATCAACTGAGCTGGAAAAATGACACTTTGAAGAGGTGCTTAGGATGATCTGTAGCCATGGTGTGCCATTAGTCAAACTGATGACTCTTAATACATAAATATCTCAGGTCATCATATCTAGAAACTCACTTGTTAATATTAAAAGTCTGTCTTCCAGCACAGAAACTAGAGAGCATGCGTCCGAAGTCCATCCTTAGGGGAGAGTGGAAAACAGACAGGCGGTTCACAAACCAAGATTTTAAAAAAGCCTACTTAAGTCACTAACTAACCCTATGTTTTTGAATTAAATTACAAACAAAAAAAGNTCACTGGGTCGGAGTTATGAAGGGAATGCTCTCAGCATTTCCCCTGCCACGTGGTAGAGGAAGATGCAGCCATGGAGGACCTCCACATTGGACCTAGAAGCCCATGCCAGAGCCGGGCAGTTGTCAGAGGACTGTAGCCCCGTTTGGAATTGAGAAGCAGCCGTGGAGGACCCCACGTTGGAACTAGAAGCCCCACGCCGGAGCCGGGCAGTGGTTAGGGGACTGTAGCCCCATTTGGAAAAGGACTAATGCCAGAGAAGTTTTGGAGAAGGACTCTCAGTGTGAGAAGGGACACTGCATTGTGGCCAGGAAAGACTGTGAGGAGCCCTCCCCTGAGGAGGAAGGAGCAGTGGACTGACTGCTTCCCCATTCCCTGTCCCCCTGTGCCGCTGTGGGGGGGGGAGAAGGCACAAAACAAAGCCTTTGGGAAGAAGGGAGGGGTGGGGAAGAAGTGCCTTTTTTAAGATGTAGTTTCTCTCGGTATCTTGCTTCTTGTTGTAAATAGTTAATAAATTCGGTTGTTTTCTTGTTGTTCACAAGTCGTGTTGGTTTCTTGCCCGTGACTCTAAGTGGTGAGTGAAACCCTCCCTGTCCCTGCCTCAGCCCACCAGGTGTTTAGCAAAAACTGTCCCCATGGCTTTATAAACCATGACAAGATTCTTCACGCATTTTTTCTGTATCAGTCAGGGGAACAGAACACTCATAGTTACCATCACTACAGGACGTAATGTTAATAAAATTACTTTACATAGTCTATCTAAAAATCTCAGCTTCATTAGAGACAGAATAAACAACAAATAAATGTACTCTATGTTCATTATAGAAGTTTCCTGCAATAAGTGTTCCCTCAGTAAGTTTGCTGATGATACCAAATTGAGCGGGTGTGTTGATCGCCTTGAGGGTAGGGAGGCTTTGCAAAGGGATCTGGACAGGCTGGACCGATGGGCTGAAGCCAATTGTACGAGGCTCAATAAAGCCAAATGCTGGGTCCTGCACTTTGGTCACAACAACCCCCTGTAATGATACAGGCTTGGGGATGAGTGACTGGAAAGCTGCCCAGCAGAGAGGGACCTAGGGGTGCTGATCAACAGCCGGCTGAACATGAGCCAGCAGTGTGCCCAGGTGGCCGAGAAGGCCAACGGCATCCTGGCCTGCATCAGAAACAGTGTGGCCAGCAGGACTAGGGATGTGATTGTGCCCCTGTACTCGGCACCGGTGAGGCCGCACCTTGAATCCCGTGTTCAGTTTTGGGCCCCTCACCACAAGAAGGACATTGAGGTGCTGGAGCAGGTCCAGAGAAGGGCAACAAAGCTGGTGAAGGGTCTGGAGCACAGGTCTTATGAGGAGCGGCTGAGGGAACTGGGGTTGTTTAGTTTAGAGAAGAGGAGGCTGAGAGGAGACCTTATCACTCTCTACAACTGCCTGAAAGGAGGGTGTAGTGAGGCGAGTGCTGACCTCTTCTCTAAAGTAACAAGTGATAGGACAAGAGGAAATGGCCTCAAGTTGCACCAGGGGAGGTTTAGGCTGGATATCAGGAAAAATTCCTTCACTGAAGGAGTGATCAGGCATTGGAACAGGCTGCCCAGGGAAGTGGTGGAGTCAGCATCCCTGGAGGTGTTCAAGAAATGTGTAGATGTGGTGCTTAAGGACATGGTTTAGTCAGTTAGGTGGTGTTGGGCTGGACTTGATAATCCTTGAGGTCTTTTCCAACCTTAATGATTCTATGATTCTAAGAATAAGGAAAATTAGTAAGAAAGAGTTTTGCGGGATCCTGGTTAGTCACAAAGGTTGATGTTTGCGTAACAATTTTGCTGCCATTACTTAAAATTGAAACCCTTGGGGGGGGGGAAGAGAGGGAAAGAACACCTTGTGCCTTCCCTCTTACGGGCAGAAAGAGATGATGTAACAATGGGAGTGGAAGGAGTACTTCTGCAGATGGCATTTTCCTTTGAGGGTACGAAGACCATACAGTAATATCTGAAATGGAGCTACAGCTATTTCTGCTTGCTGGAAGCCCTCTACACAGCAAGGCTGCAAACCTTCAGGAGAAAACTGTAAATAGACACAACTTGCCTATGCACGCATGCCACCTGGGGCTGTGCTGGCTATTAAGTTACCAAGCAGGCCCTGCAGAAAAAACAACTTGCAAGCAGGGAAGGCTAAAAAAATTGATAAACTGCTCTGTGAACAAGAACAGCCTTTTCAGAGGGACTAAGGACAGGGTTACACTGACAATTTCCAGTTTCCAGGAACTGTCATCTTGATAGGAAGTGTCTGACTCTAATTTGGGGGATTTTAATACGATGTGTTTTTTTTCTTGAAGGGTTAACAGCTAAGTGAGAGAGGGAACATGAGGTCCAAAAGAGTGAAATAATATGCTGTGCTCCTGTAGAGAGAACGAGGATGAGAATAGGTGATGAAATGATGGAGAGGCAAAGGAAGTTAGGAGAGCAGAAAAGCTGTGCAGTATAAAGAAAAAATGAATACCAACATGAGCTCAAGACAGAAAATGGAAGGAGACAGAATAATTACCACCCAGTATGGCAACACTAGGGAGAAGTGATACAGCAAGCCTAGAAAGAGAGAAGAGCCTATCTAAGAGGGAAGACTGAGCAGAGTAAGAGAACAAAGAAAACTTCAGAAGGGAGAAAGTTTGTGCCTCATTTACTTCAGAGGAAAGTAATACATTACGAGAGAGTCAGCACTGGGTAATTCATTATTCAGCAGCAACTGAAAAGGCCTAAATACTCTCCTCCACTCGTTTAAATGTGAAATTCATCTTTTATACCATGAACTCCTTCCCTTCACTATTTTTTGGACAAGAATTTCTTCTCCCCCACCCCCCATCTTCTTACTCAATCTATCTCAATGGTCTCCTGATTTATGCAAGTATAATTCCTTTTTGAATGGCACCCGCCAAGTTTATTTCTGCACCTGCTCAGAGCTCTTCTGCATAGTCCACTTTTGTTCAGGAACAAAGCCACAGAAATCTAGGGATTTTTAAAACTAAAACAAGTGGGATGGAGAACCTGACATAGGAACTACATGCAGGAAGCCCCAATCATCAGCAGAGGTGCAATAGTCCCCAGGTCCCCAAGCAGAGAGCACAGCACAATGGTTTCTGCTTTTCTGTTTGGAGAACAAAGCTAACAGTATGTCAGCTTCACCATCTGAACAGGCTGTCGATCATTCAACTCACTCTTCAACAACTCAGAGTTAATTTCAAACAATTTGACAGTAATGAGGTTTCAAAAATAACGTCTCTCTCAAGTCACTACAAGGGAAATGAAGTATATTACATGTGACATGCAAGAGGTGGGCTTACAGTCACAGGACTGAGCTGAAAATATCATTGTGAAGGTGTCTGGAAATGAAAGGAGGACCTGAGAAAAATGCAGCAAGGATGTTATTGAGGACACACAGGAGAGGGAAGAAAGAAGAGCAAAGGGTTGGTGCTAGAGGTATTGCTGTGGTCGCATGATGTGGGATACACATGCACCATCAGCCTCGGTTTCCATGTACAGCTCCTCATTGCGAAAGCTGAAATTCCACATAAACAGGAGACATTCACAAGAAGATTTTTCTTTTCACAGTGATCCGATGGGTAATCAGATTTGTCATTCCAAGTCACATTGTAATTAGGATACTGTTGCAGCCTGGAAACCTAGGGACTTATTAGTGACTCACCTCAGTACAGAATGACTAGTAAGATGTATAAGGTGTGCTGCCAATTTTTTTTTATGCTCAAGAATACTTTTTTTTTTCAAACTTATCCTCTTGCTCCACTCCCTGACTTCCCTTCTCAAAACAGCAACAAATCAAAAACACTGACACAAACGAGTCCCAAACAAGATGAAAAATCTGCACAGAAACATGAGTACAGTATCCTCATCCTGTCAAATCATCCATTTACCACTCCTAACACATAGAGTGAAAAATTATTAGCCAATACCTACATAACATGTAGTAAAGCATTGTTTAACTTGATTAAGTTTACATTAGCAATCCCTACTACTGTATTTAACTATCCCATCTATTCAGACTGTATCGGCTGTCATGTCTCCCTCTCTACTCCCCAGGTTCCTGCTTCCCTCTCTGTACAAGATGTATCCTCTTGTCACAACCTCTAATTGTCTCTTCTCCAGCACTACCCAACATCAGCAGACAGTAAAGGCTGGAGGTTGTTTGCCCTGCTGGATCACTTCCTTTCTGTAATCCCTGTTCTCTCTCTCTTTCAAACCATCCCCTTCATAGCATCATATTTTTAGCCTTACCTTAAAGGTCATACTTTTTGTCCTGTAATCACCCCTTTCTACTCTTACCTCCAAGGTTTTGCCTCCAATTTCAACAGAACTAAGACTTTGATTAGAGCAAACAAAAGAATAATGCATTCTAAAATAAGTTCTTTGGCTAACAATGTGAGACACAAAGTTTCCCACAGTACTTAGCAATTTCGTTCAAAGGACCATGTTTCTCTCTGAAAGCGTTCACACAGACTACTCTGGCACAACCTTATCTGACTACCAAGCAAGATCCTCTTTGGTAACAGTATTTAAAGAACAAACAATTAAACTTTAATAATGCAAAGCCTCCTTCACAAAGCTGGGGAAGTACTCGAAGAACTACCTCCTGCTGATCTCCTCTTCTGCTGGTGTGTTACCCGTAGGTAAGGCACCCAGCTGAGCTTCCACATGCTGCCGAATTTCTGCCTTGGGGATGCCGCAGAGCTGCTGCTGGCAGAGCCCAATGACAGCACCTGGTTCACTGCGCTTATATCTCTGAGAGGAACCAGTCTCAAGTGGTAAAAAAAAAGCTTCATTGCCAGAATATCTCAATTTTGCAAAATTGCAAAAGTATAAGCTTCTACAGTCAGTGTTGAGCAACTTCAAATTATGCTTTTGGAGGGGAGGGACGTTGCTTCTTTAAATTCACACTTAAGGCAACACTGAGGATTTCTTAGAACAATCATTGACTAAAAATCCTTCCAACTAAAGTAGCAATTCACTACAGCAACAGATATGAAGGTGACTTTTAAAGGATGGGCAATATCTATCCTTTTTAAAGGTCTCTCAATAAAATTAACAGAAAGTTGGACTCCAAATACATGGACAAAAAACGTATAACAACTATCAACAAAATCCTTTCTGATCTGAGTTTGTAGAGAACCTCCAGTCCAGTTACACCAGAACTAAACTACAAGTAACTGTATTTCTTAGCCAGTAATTTTAGCAAGCACAGGTGCAAGACTGAAAGCCAGGAACACTGCAGGCTTCAGCTTACTTACAGGACAAGAAAAACATACGCAGAACAAGGAAGAGAATCTTTCCCACAGTGACAGCCAAGATGTGTCGGACAAGTCCATACGGACTATGGATGGATGAGCAGGTAGTTTAATTTCCATCCTGTTTCAAGTATTTACAATTCTGTTTTAATACAAAACAGAGTGGAAGTATCACTAATTCATTATATGCATGGCCTTATACCTAATATGAAACTATTTGTGATTTTCTTACTCTATAATTAAGGACACAAATGCCATTCCAGTATAGGCTCTTCCAAGCATTAACTTTTTCCTGAATTGTTTTGATACTTGAGATACTTTTTATGGGAACAGAAAGAGGGCACGATATGAATTCATGAGATGCATGAGAAGGCAGGACCTGGAAGGCTTCTTGACCTACACAACGGAGCAGAGGGGCTTGTGTCCATCCTGAAGTGAAGGACCTAAAGTGAAGTTAAAGTTCCTTTAACTGCATCAGCTACATTCAGAAGCATTTAAACTTTTAGTAAAATTCTGATCTTTCTCTCCTACTCTTGAGGGGTGGGCCAGGACTGAAGAAATGCAGGCACCAGAAAAGGGAGAAAATGCCTGGCAACTATACCTGAAATTGTTGGCATCAAAATCTAGTCTCTGTATTTGCATACAGGAGGAGCATGCTTAAAAGCACATAGTATTGAGAGATCCAGTCTGTACTGAAAAGTTTTGCCAACATATTTGAATTTACTAGAAGGCATAGCTTAAGCTAGCAAAATTTATTGTGCAGATGCAGCAATGCTGACAGAAGAGTGCACTTTTAAAACCAGTGATGTAGATAAGCCCTGAGACTGGAGCCAGCCTGATGAATATCATAGGCTCTTAATGCATCCAGGTTAAAGGATGAGCACACCCAGCAGGGTGAATGAAGGGGTTCACACCACTCAGCTATCATCTCTGGACATACTCATCTTCTAGGGGGGTCTCATTCAGCTGGGAACAATGAATGGGCTGCTCCACACCTCCAATTCAGCCTTGCTGTGCTGCACAGAGCTGTAGGGCAGGATTAGTTATACAATTTGTGTGTAAGTTAACTGGGGTTTCCAAGAAGCAGGTGTCAGAAGGAAAAAGATTCAACATAGGATGTACACCAGTATTTGAGGAGTTTATCTTTCTTATGGGGGAACAGCAGGGATAAAGAAAATCTTAATATTCCTTTACATTAGTTAGTATCTCCATATAACTGAATTTAAGTATATGTAATCACAGAATTCTCACACACAGACAGCAAGCAGTGCAAACAAAACAAAAATTAAAACTCAGACAAACCCACAAAAACCAAGCACAGCTGTAATAGAGAAAGACAGAGTTGCACAGAGAGTTCGAAACAGGGATGGAGACTAGAGCAAAGCAGGTAGAAGAGACTAAAAAGGCAAGGAGACATTTTATGGCTCTGTGGCCTGACTAGGCACATAAGCATCAGATCTCAGTTGATGTGCAGATCTTGCCTCCTAATGCTCAAAAGGCTTAACTGAATGTTACAAAGACAGTGAAATATGAATGTGTGCATATAAATGTATGTACATATAAAATAAATGTTACATACGTGCATATATATAAATTTAAAAAACTATCAAGGCCATGTTGTGGGGCAAGTATTATTAGAAGTTATCTTCTTTTGAATCTAAAACAACAAAAAAAATCATTATGTACCTAACCTAAATTAAGTCAGTTTGGGAAATTTATGACATTAATTTGACTCTCTTATTCCTTCAGTTCTTTATGGCAAAAGTGACCAAACCAAGATAACCAGGGAGCACTGAAGGAAGTGGCAAAGCAGGAATGCTATCATAACTATATAAATTCAGTTTTTAAACAGTCTCTCTTCCCCCTCCCTTGAAAAAAAAAAACAGGGGAATCTCCCCCACCCAAAAAAACATGGGTGGAAATTTTTAAATTTAGGTGACAAAGCAAATAGTCAAGTGTGCAAAATGCCACTGTGGAGATAAATCCTACGCTGGTTTTGAAGCTAGAAAGACATAAAACTGTAATCGCCTCCAAATTCCTTTTATTTATTTATTCAACTAAAATGAAATTTATTATGGAAACAAAACAAGTATAATAATAATAGCAAAATATTGCTAACTGTTTATCTCTCTATATTGCCTTATCTGTTATCCACACAGGAGTATGTTCCTGTGTACCTCAAGGAGAAATTAGTGGCTTTTGGCAGAGGTGCCAGATTTCTCAGGAGCTGCTGCCTATCAGCAAGTCAAAAACATCGCTGCGAGGCTGCGTCTTCTACCTCCTATTTAAGCATTTAGTTACCTTTCACAACAACATGGCAACAACAAAATCTTTACTAGTTGGTATGTGACACTGGTTTAAGGGGCACTGTCCCGCAAAACTGTTAAATTAGAGATTGTGTCACAGTGATTCATTAACAGCTACAATATAAAGCACTAATGAAGTACCTCACTAGGTTGTCAGTCCTGAAAGCTTAAGCATATCAGTTCAGTGTGTGCCACACTTGTGACAGGACACTATATGGTTTCCTTAGAAGGCAATCTGTCAGTCTCAATTTTTGAATACCTTATCCATAAAATCATGAAGCAAGTCAGCTTTGTCAAATGAGACATAATTCAGATTTGCAAATTACCATTTGCCATAATCCCGATGTTAAATTTCTAGAGTCCAGGTTTTTATGCAACAACAGAAAAAAAAAAAGACTTGGGAGTCTTTCAAGGGAATCTGTGTTCTCCCCACTGACTGAAGAGGAAGCCAACAGGATTTGGCAGATGCTTACAAGAAATTCAGTTTCAAAATTACAAAAAAAAAAGTCAAACAGAACAGCTTTTCTTGTTTTTTAAAAAAGGAAGATGAAGGGCAATAGCAACCCTAACAGCATTCCCTTCCCTCCTCTCCCATTTGCAGATGTCCTCATTTGAACACTCATTCAAGAGAGGCAAACTTGTGCTTCAGCACTCCACAACCCAACCGCCTGAGCTCCCACGGATCATCCCGCACCGCTCCTTCTGAAGCTGGCCCTGGTCTGGCACGTAGCAGAGTCATGAAGCCAGGAGAGCAACCAGGAGTCTAATAGGATTTGGAGAAAATGTGACAACTACCTTTTCTTCTGAGGCTGCAAGACATTAGCTTATTGCTTGTATCTACTTTGTTTTATCATTAAAAAAAAAAAAAAAGACAGACTTTTTTATCCAGGTTTAAATAAGTTTCTGACCTGCAGCTATTACTTCAGCCAGTCTGTTTGAGTGCATTTGGTAGTGTTGACCGATACAGTTCCCTCACACAGGAAGAAAATATGAGCCAGATGCTCATTATTTCAGAAAGCTCAAATCTAATTATATTTCTATATATGAAGTAGCCCAATAAATATGATTCTTGCCAATGCTAGTTAAAGGCCAGAGGCTTTGCACTGACTTGGCAGCAAAGGGCCTCAGGAGCTGTCTAGGGTTGTCTTGACCTGAGCTGGTTTTAACAGCTGCCAGGTGGTCGAGCAATTACTGCCTGGCCTGTCCCTGAAAATACCCCAAGGAAAGCCTGACCTGCCACGGAAGTCACCAGAGAGAAGTCCTTTGTGTAAGTTGAGACTGGAGGAGGCTTTGGGGCAACTTTTAAAACCTAAGCTGGGAATTGATGAGAATCAAGCAGGCTACAATAAAACATACAGAAATGGCCCCAGGTGGACCAAGATCAAGACAGAAGCCAGCCCCGGCATGAACACCACGCAGCCTGCAGTGGAGGGCAGGGAATGTTGTCAACTTCTTGGAAACACCTCCCCACACCCACCATTTTGCTTCCACCCTCACAACCCAGAGGAACATGGGAAGGCTGAGTATAACAAAAAAGGGGGCAAGCACTGGGAAGTTTTGTTTAACAATTTTAAATGCATTATTAAAGAGGGTTTTCTATATTATTATGGGCTACTAGACTGCCAAAACGTTAACTGGACTACTAGGAAATTCTTTAGTTCTTTATCTACGGCATGTGCCCTTTTAAGAATATTCAGTGTATCAACAAAGTGCATATTCCCATCCACAAGGAATAGCTTTTAAAGGCAAATAAAGAAATGTAAAAACTTTGTAAGATTTTAAGAAACTTGAGTTCCTGAGAGCTGTAAATCAGTTCCTACCACTCTCCACTTCTTTTTCCTTACTCTCCCCATATACAAAACCTTTGTCTTCAGTAACATGTAGTAGAGAGTAATAACAATAATGGATGCTGACATTATTTGAGCAATAGCGTCTGACTGACGAATGTTCATCATAGGACACTAATGATATGCATGCAAAATAATGGCATAATTATTACACACTGCATCCAAGTGCTCATTTTCCACATTTGTAATAAGTATCAATAGCTTTGAGAATAAAAAAAAAAAGCAGAAGAAACTTCAGAGAATATAGTATTAAATTTGACCTACTGAAACAAAATAATTTTAAATGTGTCATTAAAAGCTGACTACTTGAAGGGAACTATAAACAGTATGTATTTCAAGTAGGCAAACCTCTACATGACATGAAGAAAAGCCTTACCTTCCACCGTGTACCAGTTCTGACCAAAACACTCTTACTGCCAATCTTTGTTTGAAGTAAATTTTACTGCTATGGGAACTGGTTTATTTCTTTAGACGGATGGGAATTTTTATAACTAGTAATGATATTATGGTTTAAAAGATCTGCTTTATTACTAACACTGTAATCTACTCACAGAGGTTACTTGCTGAAACAGCAAACTCTTTTCATGGAGCTTCTTTGTTCCATTACTGCATAAAACCTGTGATTAATATTAACCTTTACTTTAACACAGATCCTTAGAAAAGTAAGAAAATATACTCCTTCCTGATCCCTTGGAAAAAACTGCCCTTACTCCCATAGACCTTGAATACCCAAATTCCCAGAGACAGTTTTGTGAAATAAATCCTTTCAGGAGTTTCAGAATCAGGCATTTTAACAAAAAGACACAAGCCCTGTCTCTATACTCCACTGCTGCCACTGTTGCTAACGATTATAAGCTTTCAGTACTGTGAATAATTCAGAAACTCAACTGTTCCTTTCTATGTAAAGACAACGCTGAGAGAAAAAAGGTCACTTTTTTCCCCCCTTCCAGCCACTGACTTTTCCATCCCAGCACTAGTCCGATTGCATGATACACCTAGTGTTTGACATGCATCCCCTGGCAGCTTCATAGCAGCAGTTAGTCTGTTTAGCTTAGAGAACAAAAATAATAGGAGCAGAAACGAATGACACGTTTCAGCAGTTATACGCACAGTAACAGCACTCATGTTTGCTGTAGCTATTTCAGATACTTGATGTACAGTAGGCCCATGTTTAATTATAAAACAGACAGATGTCAACATACGTATTATAACCAAGCAATCTGGTACTGATGCACAGAAACAGTAGCACTTGAAAAACATTTATTAAAAATCAATATGAGCAGTATAATCACCTGTTTTCCAAAGACTAACAGTTGTGAATACTTCCCTTCAGGCCTTTTTGAAAAGACTTTAAATTCACTGCCACTTTCCCTTTAATCTTATGATTAAAAAGTAACACTGGAAGGCTGTCAATATATGCACATACAATACACAGCTTTACTTGAAAATGGTCTTTGACAGAGACAGACAGATTTATGCAATACAGTATTTAAGGGATTAATTACTGTTTACTCGAATCTTATCCTCCCTTCACTTAAATTATAACCATTTTTTCAGGCCAAGAAAGCTTATGTTAAAAACATATGCAAAGGGTCTGCATTATAGTGAATGATTCATTTTCTGAATAAATATGATTAGTTAAAACTTTTTGAACTCTAACACATACCCAATTGAAGGCTGATGCACCAAAACATGAGTTTGTGTTTAACCATGAAGAAAGCTAGAGTATTCTTTGGTACTAAAAAAACCTGCCAGTTAGTACACCAAGCATAGCATCTAAGTATTTTTACCCATCTATTTCATTCTTTTCTTCCTCTGGTTGAAATCTGATTGATGGTCAAGGAAGATGACCACTTAAGGGAGAATGAAATATTACGATGCTTCCCCTCTCAAATAAAAAATAAAAAACAAAAAGCAAATCCCAAACCCTCTCTGTAGGGAACAAACCATCCCCCTCCCCAATCCCTAGTGTTTAAATAAGGTCTAGCAGGTTGTGGTTTGTTGCCTGACACCTTTTCCCCATTTCCCTCCTTCTTGCCAAGTAACTGTAGATATAACACAAAATGTCAAATTTGGTCTCCCCTGGTTTTGCTGAAGGATTTTTCAATGTCTTCATTATTGACCTCAATTAACTCCTCTCTCAGACTTCAGCAGAAAGAACAAGAGCACTATCCTGAGGAGGGTAACCTTTCTCCCAAGCATCTTTCACTCAGAACCACATCCTCATGCACCTCCCTGAACATGGCTAAAAATGGACAATTTCACAGAAACTTAAAAAAAACCAGCCAAAACCACGACCCTAAAAAAACCAGTGTGTACTTACTCATCTGCTACAAATTTTGTTTTAATATTTTCTGGAGAGAATATACCAGAAACAGATATTTATCATTCTGAGAACAGGACAAAGTCTCTGTTTCTAATTTAAAGGCTCCTAAAACATCTCAATTTTATACAGACTGTCAGAACCATGCTGCACGAATAGTCAAAAGCAGTTATAAGCTTCCGACCTCTCAGATGCTGCACACCTGCAATGTCCTATTACAAATATCCCACGTAAAACTCAGTAATCCAGTCATAGTGCGTTCTGACTACTTTATCATTTTGTATGACCATCTCTGCACTTCCGTGCAGATCTTAAGTTCTACCAGGTACTAAAAAATTCTAATAAACACACAGGCTTCTTTCCACAACTCTAGGGTAACAAGATAGTCTTATGTGTCTGGTATAAGGAGCAATTCAACCAATTTTTACAAGCTTAGAAAAAGAATTTTTTTTTTTTTTTAATTTCAGGCAGGTAGGCTGCCTGTTTATTCGGCAGAAAGGGAGAACACTGGGAACACTTCAGATGAGCAACTATTAGGCTACTCTCCTACCAATTAACAGAGCACCTACTGCACTTACAGATGCAAATAATATGAGCTGCAGTCCACAAAAGGCAGCTGCAGGCTCTCCTTAACCACACAACCTATAGAATCATAGAAACATTCAGACTGGAAAAGACTTTTAAGAATATCAAATCCAACCGTAAACCTCACACTGCCAAATCCCCCTCTAAACCGTGTCCCTAAGCACCACATCTACATGTCTTTTAAGTACCTCCAGGGTAACTCAACCACTTCCCTGGACAGCCTGTTCCAATGCTTGACAACCCTTTCAGTGAAGATTTTTTTCCTAATATCCAATCTAAACCTCCCCTGGCACAACTGGAGGCCATTTGCTCTCATCCTAAACGAACACTGAAGTCTTAGAAGTCAGCCTGACTCTTCAGGACAAAATACCTCCTCAAAGGCCATGACACAGTAAGACAGCCAGCATACAGGAGACATATCTATAAATTCATACTATAAAATCAGCACCTTACTACAGTTACTTAGCTTTTATAAGTAAGAGAGAAAAAAGAATAAGGTAAGCTCAGTATACTCTATGTTCAACAGATCAATAGGCACAATAGCTCCTATTTTTAGACCAAGACTTTTAACTAAGAATTTGAAGTAATTAACTCCTTTATCCCAAAGGTTTGTCTCAAGCCAGTAACAACCAATAACAACACACCACTCTGTACAATTTTTTGTCATTTTCCTTGTTGGAAAGAGAGTAAAAGTTTCAGTTTCTCCCACTTCTGCTGGTGAAGTGGGGAAGGAAACAGAGTAGCAGAGAGAGGCATTTCATTCAATCCAATGAATTTAAATAAATTTCTACCAGCAGGTTTTACTGTCTAGCTCACAGCCCTGTCCTTCTGGGCTGCTGCAATGAAGACTGATAACCAGTGCTCATGAACATAAACTTTTTTTGCTGGACTTGCTTACCAACACAGCCCTGCATGACATACCAGATTCGAAAAGGAAGGCAAACAAAAATGAAGAGCTAAGAATTTATCTTCATCTGTAAACAAGAAATACCAGTTGGTATAACAACTGCTGCGTATAATTCATTCATTGCATTATACCCCTCATATCAGCAAGCACCAATGCAAATTATACTAAGAAAAAAAAAGACTATTTCTAATTTGTTGTTAAAACACAGCCAGCACATATAACAAATATTAATGTAAGACACTACCAATTTTGATACAAATTTTAGTTTTTTACATCTCAATTGTTGTATTTTTTGAGATAAACATCAAGGAAATATGCACAACTGTCAATATCACATCTAACCAAGTAAAACATCTCAGTTTAACGTTCATTCCTAAGTACTGAAATAATTTGAAAACACTAACAAATGATGGAAAACACCTACATGAAAGAATTCCATCATTAATTGTTTTAAAGTTTGTAAGTTCAGTGAATGTATTGTCAACATGAAATATTAAAAAATATTTGTATTTAAGTTGTTATTTATCAGATTCTCATTGTCTCTCCCTAATATGTTCACACTTTGAATTGTGTGCTGTAAAATGGAAGAATTTCAATAAATTAATTGCTTGTCTTTTTTTTACTAAGATAATTAAAGCTTACTGGTAGCAGTGAAAAACAGTGTTCATTAATTTTTATTGGAAGGAGAAGGGGGGAGGAAGAGGGCACTATGGTCCAGGCTCAGGGGGAAATAGTCATTAAAAAAAAAAAGAGGTAACAAATGGATTTTTGGAATGCATACATAGCTGTATGCTACTAAATCTCCTAATAGTCACATATATGCTTAATCTTACGACAGCATAGTCTAATGTCTGGAACAAAATTACACATACAATTTTCACGGTCACTCACTTATGTAAATGAGTTAGCCTAATGCTGCGAAAAAGTTGTCTTGCTTGCTGAATGATTTACATTCCAGTATTTCCACTTTAAATAAGCTTTGACAACTTACCTTGGACTGATTATTCAGAATCTGAGAATTCGCAACCGAGTATGGAAAAAAACATTGTTTGTAGCATAGCATACGGAAACTATCTGTAATTGCCATAGCTGTTTGTTTCATGGTTATTTAATTGCCTCCCATAATCATTTACAATCCACATGCAGCTGCACATTCTATACAAAAAAAATCTTGAACATAATTGTATGAAAATGTCCAAAGCACTTAATACAAAGCCCCTAATATTTTCATATCTAGCTGTTCAGGTTCATACGGTGCCTCTCAAGAGTTTCCCAGACACACTTTTTCACAACAACGCAAACCTAATAGACATCACAGATTAAGATTTATGACAGATTTTCCCTTTTTTGGATGTTATTTTACAAACAGCTACATAAAGAACACATAATAGCGAGCTTATTTAGCGTAAAAAATACTTGCCAGTGAAGCTTCACTGGTGCGTAATGCTTTGAAATCCATGCTTCAAACAGAGACGACAATCACAAATCTCAACCTTCAGTACAAGATACAATATGTAAACTATACCTTGAAGCACTCTCTTGGGAAATGTAAACTATTTAAATATATAAAAATTTGCCCTTATGTGCCAAAATAAGCCTGTCTCCCCCAGTCTTGGAATCTTTATCAATTTATAGAACTTCTTCACTGATTTTTCTCCCAGCAGGAGTCAACAGCAGTTGCTGGAGGAAGCGGAGGGTTTCCCTCCCACTCTCCATAGTAGGTCAGGGTTTGCTACAACCTAAAACCCCCAAAGCCAAGCTTCCAGCAAAGGGGCTGTGAGCATCCTCTCCCCAAATTCTATGTACCTCTTCAGGTTTCACTGCTAACCATTGAATTTAACTCAGACAAAGAGAATTTCAGGCATACCTTACAGACACAGAACCCAATGGACTCGTTGAAGTGTCTTTTGTGTAAGGGTTTTACGGGGCTGCTGAATTCAGGATCTCTCACTACTTCCCATATAAAGCTTCCTCAGTTTACCAGAATGTGTGCCTTCTCATTAGTGATCTCCAAACTTTCCCAACAAGGCAAATGGTCTGAATGATCCCATTTTGATCATAATCTGAAGAGAGTAACATCATGGGCTGTTAGTGTGTGTCATATTGGGGGTAAAATTTGACTTTTAAGGTTTTCTAGCAGATTGTCGAGAACAGAGTTGAAAACAAGACTAACTACATGGCCCTGAGTATTCTGGGTAACTGAAAGGATGCAAAACTTTTTTTCTTTCGTTCAAAATGATGATTAGCAAAACAGCAAGTATTTTAGAATGTTTATGTTAGAAGATCTTCCAAGATTATAATATTACCTTAGAAGAATCTACTTTCTCCCTACACATAGCAAGGCTGGTACTCCTTAAAAAAAAAATGAAATAAAAATTTACAAACAGGAACTATAAGATAATGGCAAGAGGATACAGGATTTTTTTCATCCAGAATTTTACAGATGTTTTCTTCTACCCCCTCCAAACACTAAACTGGTTCAGAATATTAGGAAATCATAAGAATGGAAATACAATAAAAACACAAGCATAGAGACCAACTTATGGGAAAGTCTGAAATAATCCTGTGGAAGGATTTTTTTTTTTCTTTCCACTGACCCAACAATTTGATGACATTTAAGAAAAATTTCCTGGAGACGTCTGTCAGACAACTGCATCAGGGACAAGAGATACAGGTCTTGGACTCCAAAGTAGCTCGGTAGCTCATTGGATTGCAATGACCAAATTCAGATTGTTAAAGAATAACAGTAGTTGTCAAGAAATGTTAAAGGTATGGCTTGTCTATACACACACTACACAATATATACAATACTCCATTGATGTAGTGGAGAATACTCCAATGTATTCTCTTTCAGATATTCCAAATTTCTATAAGAAATTTTTTACAAAAATAAAATGAACACAAGAAAGGAGACATTTGATAAGGCTTCTTGCAAAATAGGCTCAAAAAAAATGCAACTTGCTGTGGTGTAACAGGGAAAATACTCCCAGAGACAAACCAACAGACAGATGATAGCAAAATAGGGTATGGATAAATGTTTTCTCTGTGGAGAAAGGCCCCACAGAGTGTTGTGCTAAAAACTAATGAAAGGTTAATAGCAAGGCAACAAAATTTAACTGAGACTGAAGTTATGACTATTTACTGTCTCTTACAAGAAACAGGGATTTCTTCATACCTTTTCACTTATGTGCACAGAAGGAAATGGCACATTAAAGTAGCTGAATGTTTCACCCGATCAGTACGGTTGTTCTTATACCTTTATTTTAGAATATCCCAGCAGCACAATGCTGCAGTATTTCTTAATTCAGACTACCAAGAGACCACTGACAAAAGCAGTTTTCCATGCCCCTTCTACCCAACCTATGTTCTTGCAGTGCTTTATCTAGTGATCATATGTCAGGATGAGCTAGAAAATCAGCTTCTTGACTTTGCTGAATATGGGAGGAAAAAACCCTGCTTGTTTACCGAACAGGAATTACAGAAGCTCACACGTCCACTTAGAATACAGTTCTCTCGTATGGAGAGTTGTCAGATATGCAAGTAGTAAGAAAGTGGTTGGAAAAAACAGTTGAAATGGGTAACATAATAGCTTTAAACTTACTGCAAACAAATTAGAAACACCTTTTTTCTCTCTCTTAAAAAATTTTTATTTTATTGTAACAGTGTTCTATGTCTCAGGGAAACCTACAGAAAACCCTCTTTCTGCCCCGCCATGTGGAAGTTCCTCAACTTGAAGAAATAGGTTTGTACCAAGTCAGTGAGATGAAGCATCAAACTGCGCTGAATACCAGAGCTGGTGTGAGTAAAAGACATGGCACAGCTCAGAGAAGGGCCTCTTGGCAGCAGCAAGCTAGTTTAGCTCTGCTCTCTCACATCCATAGTGTGCCTGCGTGTTAGTTTATGTNTTCATCCAGTTGAGAATACTCTTCTGGTGGAAAAAATGGTGTTTTAGCAAGGAGAAAACAAAATTTGTATTTAAAAAAAAAAGNGGCCAACGTGTGTCATCAAGCAATTGATAGGAAAATAAAAAAGGATATGAAGCACATAAGACAGCACAGAGCACGTGTGGACCTGGCGGTCTAGGGGGAGTATGTCTCACAGACTGAGTGCTGGTTTTAATATCGCATTTTCTGTAAGAGTTCAAAGCACACTGCAGGAAATATGTCAATTCTCATGCCCCCAACATTAAACAGAAAAAAAAAAAAAANACACTTGAAAAAGGCAGAATATAGACCTGAATCAGTGTATATAAAAGAAAGAGCATGTTTAAATATTATAAAAGCACTATTAATAGTAGTAACAGAACACTCATTTTTCTGGATAAAGTCAGAAAAAGCAATGAAGACACAGGAAATAAATGAAAAAATTGTAAACGCATAGTATAGTGAAGATTTTTTCACATACAGAAAGTATTTTGCTTTGCTTGAAAGGCATATTTATCTAACACAAAATGCTGATGGTTTACAATTGTGTACTGCTCATTACTTGAGATGTACAGAATAAAAATAACTATCATATTAACTGAAAAGATATTTCCATCTCCATACTTCCAAAATAAAATCTACTTCTTATAAATTCTTGAACTGTCTGACTCTTCAAATCTAATTGTGTTTTATTTCAAATATTGTATATTTATCAAATCTTATGTTCACAACAATTGTCCTAAAGAAATCACTTTTTATTTACGTCAACTTCTGGAAGGTAGGGAATTTTACAAGGCATGTATTGATTCCAAGATAACAGATAGCAGCTGTGTGCTCTTAGTTTTTCTTCGGAAAAAGTATCAAGTGATAAAGTAGTGTTGTGATTTGTAAAGGTCACATGCTGTCAGACCAAATAAATTTTAATTTTGAGAATGGTGTAAGAATAAAAAAAATTCAGTTTCTAAGTGGTGGATCTTATCAATGCCTAACTTTAAAGAGACAATCATAACCATAGCTCTAATAAAGATATTTTGATGAATTCACTGTATTAATTCCTCCTTCTAAGGTAGAAAACTCTGTGTTGAGAGCTGTCTGTCTGCAGCAAGGTTAGCTTTCTGCTCAGATGCATTCTATCTCCCCATCTACCCTAGCTGCAAATATTTTTTTCCAACATTGTATTATTTTTACTACTGATAAGGGAAACTGAACATACAAAAAAAAAAAGTCAAACACACAGTTCAACAAAGTCTTTTTGCATTTGGATTTAATCTATTTAACAATACCCAGCAAAGTGCATCTTGAAGTTTGGAGAGAGCTCTTAAAACTAAATCCATAACCTTAAAAAAAAAATCTAGTACAAGATAAGTAAAGGACAGAGTCCTGGTCTATTTCATTATCCCTGCACAAATATGTTTCAAGCTGAAATGCAATGGAAATGGACAAATGGAAGACTACAGTTTAAGAGAAATATGTGTTCTGTCCCTCTGAAAAGAATAATTCTTAGATTTGAGGAGCCAAGGAGAATTTTACCAGTGTGAAAAATGTCAGTTCTAGTTTCTTCATTTCATGAATATTCAGAACAACACATGTCTGAAGCAACACGTTTTTGGATATGTCTATTTTGTATCAAAGATCTAGCAAAATACTCACATTACAGTAGCCTTACAGGAAAAGAATGCATTGACGGACTAGGTGAAAAGATGCTGCATCTAGTATTTCGTGAGCTTACGGATTCCCCCATTAGTTTAATCAAAACATTGTGTTGTTCTTTCATTAATAAATAAGTTTACATCACTAGAAATATTTGCTACACTTATATTCTGCATGAAGCTTGCTGAAGAATCTGTGTGAGTCTCTTGAATGCAGACTTACACCAAGTATGGTGGCAAGGGAGTGCAAAGAAAAGCAAAAACTGCTTACTAATGACTAACAGCATAACTATGAATAAAAATTATCATCCAAGTTCCTTTCCCTTTACTAAGTTTTATGCTTTCCAGGAAAATACTAGATTTTGAAAAAATCTTCTCCAACACAAAGTGGTTGATAGTCATTGATCCTGGTCACGAGAAGATATCAAGAACACTACGATTACTGGCATCCTGGCATCTTCTTGTAGTACTGTCCTGTCTAGGCTGGAGAAGGTTTATTCCTCTCACTTACCTGCAAATCCCAGATGTGGATGCCAGCCCTTCAGCCTCCACCAGTGTCACAGCCATTTAGCACTTTTAACTGTGAACGTGAAAAACATTGAAGTGTCTTTAGCTACGAGTGCTGCAAGTAACACCTGCCAAATCCTGAGCATTGTTCAGAGCACAGCTGCTGGACACTTCTACAATGACACTGTTTACAACAGCATCTTCCAGCAGATGGAAACACATGCAACATACACAGCCGCTAGCTGTAGGAAAATCTCTCATCTGTGTAGCAGAAAGTGAAGGACAACAACAAGTACTCTAGAGCTGAAAAGACTGCTTACCCTTTTGATGACAATGTGATGGCAAGTACCAAAGCTTGGTACTTGCAGCCCCTCCACCTACAAGCCAGGAGGAGGGACAATATGCTCCCAGGGACAGATCAGGCATTGAGTAAGAGCAACACAAGCAGCCAGGGGAGCCAGGCATCCAGCACTGCATCTGCATCCCACAGTAAGAGGGGTTTACCTTGATGTGTACCATCTGCTAACTTGACTGTCAGAGCTATTACTTAGGGGAAGAGCAAGAACGAAGAATGAGGAGAGAAAAAGAACATCTTGGGTTTGCTTCTTCATGTCTGCAGTTACAGCTAGGCAGTACCTGTGTCAGACTGCCTCTGCCCTGCACATAGGCTTTGCAGTTCTTTGTTTCCTGAAATACTGCCAGACAAGGCTCTTGATCATCATTTCATTATGAGAAATGGAAGCAAGTAATAGGCAGGAAAGAGGTCAAAGGGACAGAGAGGGAAAAGGGAGTGAAAAAAAGACAGGTAAATCCTCCTCCCCCAAATCTGCAGCTGTATCACTGACCCCCTGGTCTCTCATCTAGACCATCGTTGTGCAGTATATTCTTGACAGCAAAAAAAAAAAAAAAGCCTGGAGATGAAAAAATATTATGTTTACTTAGCAGAGGACTAATTATTCCCATCAGAAACAAATACATCTGAAAGTATCAGTGAGCTCCTGTGCATGTACAATCACACAGACACACTGATAGTGAGAAGTAAGCACTCTCCTGCTCACCTTCCAACAGAAACAGATCAGAGTGCTGGAAACTTCCAGTTTGCCAGGGAAAAGCCCCCCATTGCTAATGGCCAAAAGCATGTCTGTTGTCCCTCATCAAATGGGGTTAGCACAGACACATGTGAAAATAGCTCTATGCATCCTTAAATCCTGAACTGACCGGGATGCATCAAGTCTGAAACTGAATTTTCTCCCAAACTGTACTTTTGAATTGTCTCTAGAACTGACAGCAAACTAGAAACATCAACTCTGCACCCAAACTCTTAACATCATGCCTTCTTGAAGACAGAAGTGTTCTGCCTAGTCCCTGCTCATGCTCCCATTCACCACCAGCAGCTGACTGCTCGTGAGCCAGCAGACACACATACATGACAGCAGTAAAAGCATCATAAAGTTCCAGAGTCCAGTGTTGCTTGAACATAAATGCTCCAACTACAATGCAAACTACACATACTGAATCACCACTGCTGCTATAGTCGATGTCCTGGAGATTACACTTTGCCTGACATTTCCCAGATTTCCCTGAAGCTTTAACCAGGTTTCAACAACTAAGTCATACACACTGTAAACTAGCCTGCACCATAGGTAGTTCTGAACAACACAGTGCATCTTGTGACTGCCTCCAATATCACGGAATCACAGAATGTTAGGGATTGGAAGGGACCTCGAAAGATCATCTAGTCCAATCCCCCTGCCGGAGCAGGAACACCTAGATCAGATCACACAGGAACTCATCCAGGCGGGCTTGGAATGTCTCCAGAGAAGGAGACTCCACAACCTCTCTGGGCAGCCTGTTCCAGTGCTCTGTCACCCTCACTCTAAAGAAGTTTTTTCTCATACTCAAGTGGAACCTCCT
>VZTO01022590.1:39014-54999 GCA_013400615.1 Syrrhaptes paradoxus
CACCACAGCTGCCAAGCTGCCCTTCCCATGGGTAGCTGAAGGGTTCATGAATTGCCACCCCAATTACATACCCATGATTTTCATACCTGATATGAAAACTGTCCACACCAGACATGCTTCAAAGACACAGTTACTAGAATAAAAGTATGTAACAGCAATACCCTTCTCACAAGTCTACACAACATGTTTTAAAACAGTGAATGTCGAGTCAGAATTAAGTTTTTCCTAAATTGCTTAGTGTAACCTAGAACTTAAAACAAATGAACAAAAAAACACTTCAAAAACTAAATAACACAACCACATATAGAAGGGTTCAAATAAACTACAGTGCTTAGAAAACACAAAAATTAGTAATAGTTATACATACTTTACTGTTCATATTTTAAAGCCATGAAATAATTACTCGGATTGAACCTCTGAATGTATTTCAGAACCATAGTGCATATTATTAACCAGTTTATAAAATTAAACAAGTAACTTTAACAGTATTCATGGCATTTTAGTGAATATTGTTGATAAATGTCAGTGAGAAAAATAAGATGAGTTCTAGAAGCAATATACTGTGGTTCCACAAGGGTAAATCAGAAACTCATCAGTAGGGAGAAAAAAAATCTAGTTCAGAAACAAAAAAGGGTTGTCACTGAGCAACAGCAATCAACTTCCAAAAAGAATAAGAGATGTGTTCAGCTAATCACTATCCACTTCCTCTAGACCAGTATTCACAACATCCCATTCTAGACAAATAGTAAGTACGGAATAAAATAATTATGTTCTCCCCCTTACCCTAATGTAAAGTCAACATACGTGAACCAATATTCCAGATTACAATAAGAAACTAACTGAATCTTAGTCATAAATAGAACCTAAAATTTAATTTCTGCTAGAAGCCACTATTATAAGTAAGCTTAATGAAAATAATAGCTATATGCCTATACTGACAGAGGTAGCACAATTACATACTCATATTATGCCATAAATTTTTGATCCTCAACTCTTATTCCAAAACAACGCTTAAGGATGTCTCATTACTCTTGGTTTTATATCTATGTGATAAATAAATTATTGTTGAAGCCTTCCAAAATCTCTCTTAAAGACACTTAAACTACTTTCCTGTTTAAAAGGAGAACATTTATTCTCCAAGTTGGAAGACTAATCCCAAAAATAACTTCTGCTAATAATTAACTGCTTGCACTGTGGCTACTAAGAAGATACTAAATTATATCTGGAGAAACGCCCTACAGACTTCTGTACACCCCTAAAATATTAAAATATTGTAGATGGTAGACAAAATTAAAGTGAAAACAATTTTCAACAGAAACTGAAAATTTTCAACTTTCAAGTAAAGTATGAGACCTATAGGTCTCTCAAAGGCTTATGGGGAAAATTTGTCTCTTGTATTTGAAAATTTTCTAATGTTTTGTAAAGGTTTGGATAGAATTAACTTCAAAAGGTAACATCTTTCAGAGCTACTCTCTGGTCAGTCAGTGAAGTCTAACTGAATTTGTCATGATGTGTAAACACCAGTTTGGTAGGAGTTGATTTTCCTTAGTTCACATTTGAAGTTAAAACATTTTGACTAAAACAAACACAAGCTACCAAATATGCTGTGACCTTTGAACACCTCTTTTCAAGTTCTGCAGCTGTAGCCAGCAACAACATGCTAATGAACAATTTGCCTGCATTCAAAAAAATCTCCAAAATGCTTTAACACCTGACATTTAGAAAAAAAACAGTTTCCTTTGGCTGGAATCTGACAGTAGGAACTACTACATAACTGCAGCATTAGATCAGCTCTACAGATGTGAGTGCTCATAGTCTGTTAATATAGGTAAGATTGAAGCTCAGAGCTAGAGTTGTTTTTGCCATTCAGCTCTATGGGTATCACGCAAAACCACGGCAAAACATAAGAGATGGCATATTTAGATTTTGAGTAAGATCAAACTGTTTCATATTGGACCCTGAAATTATCTGGAAGCCAGCCAAGTTGTAGGACACTCAGAAAAAGAATGAATGCTTCCTTCACACACAATAAATATGGAGACAAAGAAGGAACAGAGAGAAACTAAACTGTCAAGAGAGGAAGTTCAGACCACAACGTACTAAAAAAAAAAAAAACAAACCCAATGTCATATATAGCGAATGAGACTTGCAAGTAGAGGAAAGGTATCAGTTGAGAATTTCAGATCAAATGTGATACCGAGGTTATTCACAAAAAGTCTAAATAGCAACTATACAAGCAGAACAATTGACTTGTCCCCAGGAGAAACACATCCATGCGAAGTATTTAGAGTGAAAGTCAACACAAGCAGGCAAAGAGAACAGAGAAGAGTCATTAAAGGTGTCAAGAAATACACACAGCCGAGAATCACAAGCATGTAACTGTCAGTTAGCAGTATACTTTAGACATGGTACATAGAAAAGAGCAAATGGCCAAGAAGTGACCCTTGTGAGAGGGACTCAAGAGCGCAGGGGTCTTGTCACATAAGAAGTGAACAAATACACACCTTCTTTTATTTTTTAAGAGATGTGTAGAAAAATGTCCACAATACAAGGATAGGGCAGGCAGTCAGGTGAGAGATTTGTAGAAATGTAGCAGTTATACAAGGAAAATGAGAGAAGTAATACCTGGACACAGAGATTGCACAGAGTTCCTCGAGGCAGTCATCATTATCCAGAATTAGGTCAATCTCAAATATACTTTCTTAACAAGTATTTTGGAGAAGACTACAATAAGGTCCAGCAGCAAGTACCTTCTCTTTTCACTACCAAACAATTCATGATAAAAATGTGCCTTAGCTGGAGGATTTTATATCAGGCCTTTTATAGATATGACATTTTAAACTTTTAACAACTGAACAAGCTAAGTCAACTCTAACAAAGCAAAGCAGCAGGCCAGCAAGCTCACTCTAGGTATTGGGTACATTCACCTGTTTATTTAAATTATCTGACTAGATAGGACTTTAAACTGAAAATATCACTTGTCAGCACATATCAGCTATAATTGGTGCTGTACATTTCACAAATAAACCAAAATCGAAGACTCTATAGGCATCTGAGTAATGAGCAACTCAGTCTATGCCAAACTTTCTTCTCTCAGAGCCTGAACAGCTTCTGGATTATTCCCTTGCTTCTCTCAAACCAAGGATTTAACAGAATACACTTATTACTTGATGAAACCAAATTGTCATTGTAGGAAACACCTGTGATATAAATGGTTCGTAAGTATATATTGGTATAATGATATAATAGTATAAAAGGTTTACTGAGAAAATAGAATGATACTATCAACTTGCTCAAACCTACTTAAAACCACTAAAACAATACTATCTATTTTGTTAAGAAGTCTTAAAGAAATATTACAGAAATGTTAGTTATCTTTTTATCATCTAGATATTAGCTGAACATTGTATGATGCTTAACTCCACAGCCTGGGGAACAGATCTAGATTCTAAGCTTCATATAACTCATATGACATCTATTTATGGCATATGTATGTTTGGTATGTCCTTCACATGGGCTGGAGGTGAAAATGGAAGAGTCCTCTCCAGTCTTGCAGTTTTTACATGAATTAAGCAGAGGACATCTTAACAAGCAGGTTTGTAAATCTGAAAACTCCTACACCCTTTTGCCAAAAATTTGCACTCCAATTAAGAAAATGAAATATCAGAAGCTGCCTTTTTTTTTTTACTGAGATCAGGAAAATGTGAATAAGACAGAAAACTAGGAAGATAAAAGAATAAATGAACATCAAAATGTTTTAAATCACAATGATACATCATATGCACATCATTACAGAGTACATAAAAACATAACGCCCTAATATGATTAAATTTAAGTGTTCTATGAGGATATGCATCTGATACATTGTTGCGATTTAAAACATTTTTTCTATTGAAGCAGCTCTACAGCTTTAAAACCTGCTGCAGTTTTGCATGTCTGCTGCCTTTTACATTATTCAGCACCAAGTGACAGATTCTGATGAATATTTTCTCACAAAAAACCTGGGCAGAACTTGCAGACCTGGATTTTGTTATAGGATTGTAATTCTGTATACAAGTTACCAGACCTTCTGATTAGTATCATGGCATCAAGAACTAGAGTAATCTCAAGCTAAATTTTTGTTCAATTGATTTTTCCGACAGAACTCCTCTGCTTAAAAATCTTGATGATTGAAGTATCAAAAAGTTGTTAATGTTCAGTGCACAAAAAACCCACTCTGCTGCAGCGTCAGACCAAGACTCAATGCATACGTTGAAAATACAGATACTTTACCAAAATACAGGTACTTGTATTTTATAGGACAGATTTCTAACCCGGCTTCAACTGGTAAAGACAATACAGCTAAGTACTTCTGGAAAAACCATTCAATATCTAAATAAATGTGTAGAGATACACTATATACATACCTACAAGTTACACATGGAGCTACTCAAACATAATACTCTAAGAAATCTTGCAGTGTAAGTAGATAAACAAATGAATGTATGAATGAATATTTCAAGCTTTAAACTGTGCTGGTTTCCAATCCAGACATGAAAGCTGGAACTATAACACATTGCTCTGAAAAGACTAAATAAACCAATGAAGAGAGGAAAGTTTGTTAAAAATACAGTTAGCATGATATGCCACAAGTGGGACAAGTAGTTTTGCCAGTATTTGAAAACCAGCAGCACAATGACAAATAAAAACCCAACCCATCAACAAAACAAAGGGGGTTTTGCCAAATACTATTTCAAGTCATCTGATCTTGAGAAATCAAAAGAATAGATCCATTATCTTTAGTTTTCAATCTCAAATCACGATGGAGAAAGATCACAACTTGTAAGAAATTTAGTAAATACATGGATCAGTTTATGTATCACTAGCAATAACTGAGCAAACCTTCTCTATCCAAGTACATAGTGTTAACAAAATGAAAAGGTTACTGCAAAACAGACTAAAGAATGTATCTAGCATCTTTCAACTGATTTTATTTACAGTGTTTCTTTGTGACAAAAACATCCGCCTAAGATATGCAGCTTTTCTATTACTATACCACAATTCTCCAGTTTCCTTTTAGGCATACTAACTGGTCTCAAAAAAACCCACCCTAACACCTATCTTTTGTACCACAATCTCAGCAGGTTCCACAGCCACAAACATACTAAAGAGTCTCCTCTTCCATGAAAAGGGCTTGAGGAAAACTAGGGACAGCAGAGACATCTCCCTCCCATCTTCTCTGCCAGTGATCTTCATGAAGTCCTACTACTAATTAAATGATCTGTCCAGATGGGCATAGACTGTTTTCTGGGCGACTGACCTGCATAACAGCACTTTTATAAAACAAGCCAGTGCTAGACTCTTCCCTGCTTCCCCTCTGCCAGGTCCCGTGGTTGCAGCATGCCACCTGTGCTGCAGGACCGGAGGTGAGCACTAACATGTTCAGCCCAGCTCTCCCAAACACGGGGGCTTCACTCCACTCTTGCAACACATGGAGTAGCAATGTGAACCAAGAACTGGTAGTGTCCAGCTACAAATACGTGGATGAAGAACTGATTATGTCAAGAAGTCAGATTTAGGGAAAACTGAGGAGACTGAAGCCCATTAATTTCCATCTCTCCCCCTACAGGCACATGCATCGATATGGGAAGGACAACTCAACCGAGCCATCTGAAATACAACTCATCTTTCATTTTTCATTGCTCCCTGCAGAAGAAAAGAAAGCTACAATGCAGTCCCAAAAGCTCTAATTGAAGGATTTCACAGATATTTGTATTCTTTCAGTTTCTTTAGTGTTTGGTTTTAATCAAAACCTTTCCATCAAAACAAACTGTTAAGTTGATAGCAACATGATTCTGTTCTAGTATCACATTACTACTCTGGCTGGTAGACTGGCAGCCTTCACAAATTTCAGCTATTCAAAGAGAGGCTAACTAGCCTGAAAAATAACTACATTGGTAAGCAGCAAACAATCACAGAGAAATAAAACAGAGGCT
Organism: Syrrhaptes paradoxus; assembly: GCA_013400615.1. Lineage (NCBI taxonomy): Eukaryota > Metazoa > Chordata > Aves > Pterocliformes > Pteroclidae > Syrrhaptes > Syrrhaptes paradoxus. The sequence continues at coordinate 44,990 of VZTO01022590.1, forward strand.
AAGGGGAGTACGGCATTTTCAAGGGAGGTGAGCAATCCAGGGAAAGAAATCTCCTCTAATCACTACATTTGCCAGAAAGCATGAACTAATTATTGTTCCAATACACATAATATATTCAGAGACCTCAAATAACAGACATTAGTACCTAGCATTTCAGGCACAGTTGTTGAAGTACACAGATTGTAAGCATAAATGTTCATATTATGAAACAGGCAGATGGTCTGCTTCACCAGAAACATTACAGTCTGACATTTGTTATCAATTGTACTGATTTAATACTAATGAGAGTAAATGGAGACAGATTTGCAAAAATCTGTCTCTCAGGAAGATGTATGTGTGCCTTTAAAAATCTTTTACTTCCGATACATCATCTTATGGTACCAAGAGGAATAATGATACATTTTAATATATAGCACCACTCTGACATTTGTGCAGAGCTTTCAGGCCAATAACCAAAACCTACAAGTACAAAGAAATAATTTTTTTCAGGAATAGAAGTAGAGGTAGTACTTCAGGATCTCTGCCATAGCAGCAATCAAACAAATTAAGATTAAACTTACTTTCTATGGTATTATAAAATACTATTATACCCATTACTAAGACTATTATTCACAAGTAGACTGATTGTAAGATAAGCACAGTAAGGGCAAGTTAAACTTGTTCTCCAACTACTGAAGTGCTGTGCTCCTACTCCACGTGTCCCCACTGCCACCCTGCTGACTGCAGGCAGGGGAAAGAAGGGAGAGCCACAAGGCTCCCCGTGACACTGCACTACCAGGAGCCCAAGATGGGTTATGCGGAGCAGCCTGTCCCATCACACTGGCTGCATTAGGGACTACAGTATAAATCAGAAATACAAACAGATAAACATTTAATAACAGGCATAAATTATTTCAAGCCTAAGACTTCTCCTTCGACTTGTTCTACTGTATGCAGTCACTTTCGGTCTTAAGTGGATGCTGCAACAAGTGCTTCGTCTGACGTGGTTTCTCCGGAATCATTAAGGCTAAGTTTCTCATACCGATGAAGTAGTGAAAGTGTTCCTTGGAAGTCAGGGTCTAGCTGACAATGTTTCTGTAAAGTGATCATATTAACATCTCAGAGATTTCTGCTGTTATGAATAATGATAATGCACAGAGTCTCAAAAGCATCTTTTCAAATATAAATTAACAGGCACCACGGTCTTGCAAAAAGGTGCTGAAAGATGGTCATGGCACTATTTTAAAATTCATTCTTAAATCTCAATTCGGTGCTGTCTAACAGCAGAGCAGTGAGGCAGCCCATTTAGCAAAATGCCAACCCTCAATATATTGACTACATAGGTAAGGGTTCCCCAGCGTGCTAGCACTCGTTCAGCAGGACACACCGAGGCAGGGACACAGCACCCCTGCCAAGGCCAACAACAAACCGACACCATGAAAGCTCCTTTCTTGTTTTGCTCCCTTCAGATACTTCCCTTTCTGTTCCACTTCTGCAACACAAAACAAGTGTGATCAAATACAGAGCAAATTTTACCTTCTCATTAATTACGCAGCATCAATTCCACAGACATTCTGAGTTTATTCAAATCACTCTGAGCACCAGCACAGTTTAAGACTGAGGTATAACAACACAGCATTATGTTACATTGAAATGAAATAACTGAATTGTATGTGAAACACCAAAACCTGAGCTCTGATTCAGACAGATTATCTGTGAAGACCTAGATTTCTTCTTTCATAGCCAGAACTGTAAACACTGTTATTCATGTAAATACTATTATTCACTCATTTACTATTTCATTGAAAGCTAATGCCTGTTTATTATCTGAGGATAGATAACTATGGGGTTTATTATGAAGTAAAAGTATATTTGTTTTCGAATTGTATTTTTCATTGCTTGTATTCTGGCCGTATACACTGAAGGTCAAGCATTAAGTATTACATTTCCATAATTTTTTAACAGTTTATTGCAAAGACATGGTCATTGTCTGTAACTTCTAAAATAAGATTAAAGTGAAGGTTCTATTCCTTACACAGACTGCTGTATTTGCATACTGCAAAAATACATAGAATACTGTACTTCAGCCGAGATAAAAATGTCGCTAGTATAAAGTCACAAAAATTTAAAGTCAAGTCAGCTGTACACACTGTAACACTTTCTCTGAAGAGTCTACATTGGAACACAAAACACAAATTAACTGTCATGTTTAAGCAATTATCTCCTATCAAAACAATCAAAACCCTAATTTACACAAGAGATACAGTGGATGCATTTCCAGTTCCCCCTCTAGCTTCCCCAAGACAGTGTAACTGATCTAAACTAAGACAGTCAATCATTTTATATAGATGGGATAAAAAAAAAAAAGACTGGTTCTTAAAAATTATTATTAATTTTAAGTAAACAAAGAAATGTGATCTTGCCTGTAAGAAACAGATTGGAAATACACAAGATATGTCAGTGGATGTTTTACATGTTGTGATAGTCATGCAAATCAATATCCTATTTTTTTAATTATAATTCTTATTTTCTCACTGGTAGCACAAATGCGTACTACTTGATTTTTCAAACCAACTTTTCACAGGGCAAGGAGGGAACTAAACGGACAGAACAACTTTTGGAGTTAAGACTCCTGAAATAGAATTCGCCTTTTGCAACCCTGAGTAAGGATGTCTGCTCCTGTCTCACAAACACTAGCATCTAGAACATAAGCAACATTAAGTCTACCTTCCTAACCAAAACACACTAACAAATCAAGCTGTGTCACTTAGCAAGGGGGGCGGGGGGTCGGGGAGGGGCATGTAACAGGAATGACTGAACACCACAACAACAGAGGGAAAAAACAGTAATTCTTTTTCCGCTCCTTCATTCTTTCTAGACACTTTTGTGGACCTGCAGCAGTGGAAACTTTTACTCACTTTTTTTTCAAGTACAGGGCTGAGTCTTATTTGTACAATTCTAATACTTTAAAGTTATTTGTTGTAATAAATTAATATACATGCACCCAAATATACTTTGCATGCTCTCTCTCTTCTGGACGCAATATGCAATTTCCACTAAAATCCATTGCAAATACCAGAGCAGAATTTTGAAAAGTGACTAAAAAGACACAACATACACAAGAAAAGGCTTTTTGTAACTAAAAATATATAGATTAACTACTTCTCCTCTTGTATTTTTTTTTGTTTGTTTTCCTCCATCCCTGGGTACATACAATCTCACAGCCTTCTATTAGTATTGAACTCAATACTTTAGGACTTTAGGAAGAGAATACAACAGATAACTTCTATTCCAAAAATCAGAAAACAGAACTATTTACAAATTATTTCTTTTAAATTGAATTGGGCACTTAGACATTGTAATTTGCAAGGCAGAAAATATTTTTTTTTTTTAATTGCAAAAGAGAGACAACAGGCTCTTGCCTTTTTTTTTTTAAACCCAGTTCTTCCCCCCTCCTTTCATTGCTGTGCCTGTCCTCATGAAGCAGTGATTTGCAACTTTGAACAATAACCATCCTGGATCAGCTAGAAGAGTCTGATGCAGTGTTCTGTGAAAATACTGATGGACCAGTACACCATTTTATAGAACTTCAGCTTTGGTTTTGGTTAGATGCTAGAAGCAAAACCACGCTCATTGACATGAAGACAACAATAAAACAGGTTATCTTCCCTAGAAACCAAATTAAACACAAAAATCCCCAAACATCAGAACAAATTTTACTTATACCAGCTAGTGAACAGTTAAGAGACAAAAATCATTACTATGAATCTCATTTTGTTTCCCATATAGAGGTAAAACCTATTGCTAAAATTTGGATATTGTCAGAAAACTTGAATCTCTCTGTTCTAATACCGAGATACACTTGAACCACCTTCCTTGGAGATGCACATATTAGCAGCATACAAATGAGCAGCATGCAGGTAATTGAACAAATGCTTGTGAAAATGGAAGCAAGCATGCACAGTAGCTTTTGCTTTGGACAGACAACAGCATTTCCCTCCACAGTCTTAAGAACTAACAACTTCCCTGGCCCATAATGCTGTCTGAAGAAAGATGTACCTGGAAGAAGATGATTCTGGGAAGACAACAGTTAAAAGTTCCGAAACATGGAGTAAAAAGTTTCCATAAATTCCTCAAATTCCTTCACACTTCACTGACTAAATGCACAGCAAGTTAGTTATAACAATCTGTGGTTAACTACATTCTCAAAATACAGAGGTACAATTCTGAAATTTGATCAATATTCATACCATTTACGTACCAAGTTAATTGGTAAAAATGCTGCGATATCTTCTTTGAGAGANGAGAACTATTAAACCCACAAAAGAGTTGCATACAAAAAAGTGGGCTTTAACAAAGGCCTGACTTTGAATAGCTTTAAAAATCAAGACTACGTAGTAAGTAAGCAGCAGTAAGACACATATTACAGCCATGTACTCTAAAAAGGACTCTATTTAAAATTTTGCTACCTAATTTTACAAAGATCTAGCAGTCCTCAGACTACATGCATAATTAAGAAGAAATGTTGCAAACAAAAGGGTAATAAAAATCTGGGCAAAGACAACTGAAGTCAATTGTACATTTTATATATTCTTTAAAACCAATTACCTAGTTAATCATCTATAATCCTGACAAAACTCTGGGATTTGCAGCCTAACAGCACATGCACGTCAATCACTCTCATCTTCTAATCCAGAAACCTGCACATGTCTTTCCATAATTAAGATTAGTTTCATGAAACTTTATGCAACCCTAAACCCACAGCAGTCCAGAAAGCAGTAACCCTGTGTTCCACTACTTCTACTCAGGTCTGTGCAACCCTGCCTCTTGTCCTATACAAAAGTTTTCAGTTTTCCTGTTACCAGAGCTCACGCGAGTTAAATGTCCTTGTTCACTAAGTCAGTTTTAACTTGGGTCCGCCTGTACCCACACCCAACCCCTGCAACACCCGCGCAGGCACACGGAGGCTGCAATACAGTAGGCATGGGCAGGGACATCGACAGTACACATGAAACCTTGACCTTCATCTCATAACCTGGTTTCATAATCTGAATCCAGCTAGCATTACACAGTGAATTACAAACTCATCCAGACCCAAAAACTATCTCTGACGCAACAGTCACTTTTTGTTGAAGCAATCATCTTCCGCTAACACGGGCACCATGAAAATTTAAGGAGGCCAATCAAGCATTGCTCTTCCTCCTCATCTCCTCCTGCTCTTTTCTTTCCATATAGCCAACAACAAGCATTCACCAGTGACAATTCAGGCACAGAATTCAAGTTTCCAACAAAAACTGCAGGGTTTTGGAGAATTTTGCCTCTTGGTAAATAGATTTCTACTGCTTTTTCTCATTCTGTTCTCTAAAACCAAAGCTAGGCATCGCTACTGAAGTAATTTCATCCTTACACATACAAACTGGAAAACATCACATTATTATACTGGCCTGAAGCTTGGGTCTTACACAGAATGCTAAAGATTCTGGAAAAGGTAGGGAAGCTGAACAAGACAGTAATTGTTGGCATATATATATTTGCCACCCACACCTGAACACAGTGGTGAAAAGCAGAAGATGGAGGAAATAAAAAAATAAATAAATTACTGACCAGGAAAAAAAGCATGCCTTGGGAGTAGAGACTATGGAAAATAAGCTCACTAAAGCTGCCAGTGACTCTCCACATATGTTTTCTTCTTTTCACATTGCAAAAAGTGAGACATCAAAGGCTTTCTCCCTGCTGAAAGGCCACTAGCAGTCAGCAGTGATGAAAAGACTTCAAGAGAAGGGAGTTGTAAAGTGAATAGAATTACAGGGACTCAGTGGGTCCATCTCTGATTGCCATAAAACTGAAATTCCTACCACTAATATACATTCAGGTCTTATGTATGTAAATTCATAAAGGGAATTTAAGGGACAGTTTTAAAGAGACTCCATATTTCTATTAGAAATCAGATATATGCATTATGGAGCATGCTCTGCCTGAAAGGTGAGAGTCTTCTTATCTAGAAAAAATATCTCAATTTATGTTTTATGCTGTCCAGTCACTGTAATTATTGCAATGATTTCCCTTCCCCTGTTACTAAGGAAAAACAAAAAACCATAATCCGTGATCTTATTGGGTTCTTTAAGGAGAAAAGACACCATGGTGCCATCTGATTGTTTTAGCCTGATTTTTTCAGGAAACTAATGTTATTATGAGAAGACTAAACACAAAATCATAACATTTGAATCACGTTGTCCAAGTTCTATCAAATTCAGCAAAATGCTACCTGTCTCAGACATGAGCTTCACAGAAGTTAGAGACCTTATAGAAAAATAAGACCCAGCACAGTGATTCATGAGGGAAAAACAATGATAGCTTTGTCCCTTTTCCCCTGGAGAGATGGCAATCTACTAGCTAATAAGAATTCAGGTACTATTTGCTGAAACGACAAGCATGCTGTTCCTAATCTGGACAAATCCATTGAGGGAGGTTGAAAGGAGTATCAGACTTCAGGGACATAGCAGGGACCTGCGCATCTGGCACTGGAGACTAAAATACGTCGGGAATGAACCTGGAAGAAATGAAGCTTTTAGGTCTGATACTCATGAAACAAACTGATTAATTTTTATGGAGTATTCTCAAGCCATGCTACTGAAGAAAAAACAACCAAACAAAACAACACTTGACCAGCAGATTAATAAAAAACATCCATACAGATAATTTGAGTAAGTCAATACCAATTAAATAAAGGGATGAAAACCATTGCAATTACTATTGTGACTGGATAGCTTTAACTATCTTGGCAGCATGCAGTATAACAAGGTAGATTTGTGCAGAGGTGCCTAAACAAAAGACAGAACATATCTCTTTTTGTCAAAATGCTTGAGTAATACTATAAACACAGAAACAGAACAGTGAAAAAACTTCCCACCATTTATTCAAAATAGGTATTATTTGTATATGTAGGCTGTCAGGCACACATGTACCCTTTTAAAGGCCTGGTTTTCCAAGCAAATTTTATGTATGCACTCCCCCCCCCCCCCAAGAAAATATCATCGAAAGAAGAAAAAACTCCAATAAAATAAGAAACAGAATAACTGATGCCACCCAAAATCTAGAGCAGACACAAATTACTGTTGACTCATATTGTAAATTGCCTGTCCACTATAAGCTTTCAAAGTAATGTAACAAGGACAAAAACGTTTTTCAATCACTGCCGTCCATCATCATGGTAAACAAGTAAAATGTATACTCTGCCATCTGATAGCTATTAGTTTGTGTAATCATAAAATATCATGTAATGTAATCATAAAAACCACTATTATTACCTACTCTTTCAATTTATAAGCAAATATTTTTATCTGTCAGACGATTTCATGCTATCACAGGGCTTGAACCTTCTGTGCTGCTTACCATCAATCTAGTCGTCAGTCTAAGAGAAGTCTGTCTCCTGCTCGGTCCTCCTACATTTGGAAAATGCTCAGCATGGCAGTACTCTATTTGATCCCAGAAGAAATCATATGAAGAGAAGGGTCAGTAAATGATCCAGCTGTCAAGGACCCGAACTGTTCAACAAGGGCTATGAGACAGTCATTGCTCTTGTTCAGACGGACTTAGATGCTGCCAAGAAAGAAGACAATTCTCCTTCCTGAGACTATTTTTTTTCTGCACCATATTGTATTTAGTTTTGATACTTACCTTTGAACATATTTGTATGAGAAAGAGCCCTAGAAAAGTTACAGATTTCTCAAATTACATCTTTAAAGGAACAGTAGAAACAGCTTTATTCTACACTGTTAAAGTCAGATGAATAACTTTTTTTAAAAATAGGTTTACAATTAAAACTATCCATTAGATAGCACACACGTTAATGGGTAACTCTGCGCAGTGAAACTGGTAACATTTTCTAGTCGTGTATTACTAACATATTTTTAAACAATGGTACTAATCTTATTCCTAGTCATTTCTCAATAAACTGAAAGGTCACATCAAGTGATATTTGCTCTTTTCATCAGCTCACAGAACTTGCCAGAGTTTATACGCCATCAGATCAAGAGCAAACGAGAGTCCAGTCATCTAGAGCTCGGACACCTATGCCTTATTATGTATTTTTAGTTTATGTCAGAAAAAAAGTCAGGCAAGACGCTGTCTAAGTAGTGTTTGTTTTATTCCCCTCAGCGAATACTGAAGACAAAGGCAAAATGGTAAGTGACACACAAGCCACTATTTCAGCTGCACATGACTCCGTCCTGTTGAGATATACAGGGGGTTCTCTGCCGACTTTAGGGCTAGAATCTGCTCCTGCAGTGATGGAACTAAGTTGAACAGTATACCATCCAAAGGGATAGGAGAGAGATTCTGCTCTAAAAACACAAGTATGAAGTCCATGGTACTGGAAACAGCAACCCCCATGCCACCTCATTGCTTTTTGGAGTAAACACCTGAATTCCTGCAGTAACCAGATTTTCTTTGAGGCAATGGCCACTCAGTCCAGCATATAGTGCTGCCAGTCTACTTTAGGAGCTCTTTAAGGAACAGAAGTCATTCAAACTCCTGAAATAAGAAGTAAATTCCACCAGCTCTCTCAAACACATCTGTCTACTAAAACTTACCTAGGGATCTTCTCCAGCTGTTTGTTAACTACTCCTGCAGTTCATATGTCAGACTGTGTTGCAATGGTGAAGAATTAAGCTCAAAAACCGCACATAAAAACTGTACTATCCACACTGCAAGGTGATCAAGTAGAAATAATGGAATGAAATGCATATGATGTCAAGTGAGGTTTCTAATTTAAAACTAAATATTAATATATAAACCAAAAAATGTTACTTAATTTCATGTATTATGTTGCAATCTTTCCTTATATAATCACATATCTGCTACAGAGTCCATGACTGATACCACAGGATGCATGTACAGGAAAACGGAAATAAGATCGCATCTGCAAGCATCAATCTTTCATTTTCTTAACTTCCCAAACTTTGTGTATCTATCGCACTTGACTTGGAAATTAAAATTAAATGTATTATATATATATATATCTATTGCATTTATTAAATTTAACAATTACTGTTGTCATAAAAAGATGTACATGAATAACAGAAATGAGACAGTGATATTAAAGTGGTTTTCAGTCTGGAAGAGGTTTTGTTTCCTAGGATGTATCCTATAAGTCTAGACAACTTGACCATTAATGCCACTATCTTTACATCACTGAGTGAAAAATTAAAGGAAGCCTCCAAAAGCAAAAGACACTTCCTTTTTTTTCTGGATAAATTCTATAATTATGCCATATAATATATGACACAAAGAAATGAATGCAGTGCTCCACAGAAACCAAAGAAAACTTCAGTATATGATTGTGCAATATTTTGCAGTTAGGCACAGGCACAAGGAGAGAAATAAGTCAGGAGAAAAAAGGACAAAACAAAACACCTTCTAGATTGTCTCAATTTTCCTCTACAAAATTTTAAAACAGACGCTTCCCTTAAATATTAAAGCAATATGCGTCCTGCAACCTTATAATAAACAAGGAGGAGTTAATGCCCCAAGAGAGAGACATACAATGGATATGTAACATTACAAAACTGGTGCAAGAATTAAAGACCATTTTATTTTGATTTTAAGCTTCTTTATGTTAAGAAATAGAGCTGAAAATTCCATTCAATCAGAAAAGTTTGACTTTCTTACATTAACCATGTGGTTAACTTGCAGTAAAATAACAAAACAGTTTGGTATCATCAATTCTACACTTTTGCAGAGAAAGATTTCATGTAGTTCTTTACAATATCTCTTTTAGTCTGTATAGGTATTCGTTTTCAGAATTCATAATCTCTGACTACTTCAGAATTTCTAACATCAACTCTACAGAATCTAATCCAAAAGTCTGAGTCAGCTTGTAGCCCTTACTGGTGGCTGTAAGAGAACACAGAAAAATACTTGCTTGGCTATTTTCCCTGTGTACTAGTAGCCACCTCAGACAATAGTTGACACAATAAACTGTCAGCACTCTAACTAAACATGTTTACTGGGCTGTTGTCCGTGTGTGCAGA